>JAOWBW010000703.1:462858-699289 GCA_026119855.1 Campanula takesimana
TTCCCGACGATATGGAACCCGAGTTCCCCGTGGAAGACATGGAATATGCCGCCGACAACCCTCCAACATTAAGGAAGAAAATGGATCATCGTGCTTCATGGGACCCATCCCTCATCCCTCAAAAAAAAAAAGAGTCTTCCAGCCTCGTAGGATCTAGACTTTCACCAAAATCCGTCCCGGACTGTGTCTTTTTATTTTTACAAAGGTCCATACTGGACATGTATGTACAAAGTTATCTAAAATAAAAGAGTCATTTTCATTCTCTTCTCTCTAGACTTGAGACATTATTTGCAATATCATTTACTCTTGAAATTGCCTTGCTTGTTATTATCAATGATTGCTACGTCCCTAAAATGATGAATTGACTTCTAAGCATACTAGTCAATGACGACTCATTAAGGACGAATGAACCTAACACAAATTAAAAATGCTGAATGCAAACAATTAATCTTGATGTGAATAAATGTTGTGATCAATTGGCATGAAGAAACCATTAATGGCAAGCCTTCTCTATACACATCCCCGATACACATTCCCGATACACAAACCGACACACTTTCTGATACAAAAGCACCCGAGACAATGAAAAGGCAAGGATTTTGTTGCTCAACCACCAAAGATTCAACCGTGATCGCGTGTGCGCAACCAAGCAAAGGACTTCCCGGATCTTCAAAGTCAAAGTGAGAAGTGACAGACATTCCACCAACTGGGCTACAAATGAGCCAATGTCCAAGATAGCAAGTTGGGCTAATGTTTCCCCTCTCTCTCAAAAAAAAAAAAAAAAAAAGATAAGAGAGAAAAGAAATGGATAATGGAAAGAAGAAAAGGAAATGAATATTGGCGAAGAGGAAGTTACCTCAAAAGCTCACCAAGTTCACTGCAAAAGTCCACCTCAAGGAACATCCCGAGGAGTTCACCGCAAAGCGAAACGATCTACATCAGCAAAGCAACAACATCCTTCAAAAGGACACCGACTTCAACAAAAGACGATCCATGGCCGAACTACGGCGACCTGAGCTCCTCAACTGAGGGGAACGTAGGCAACCTTCGGGTCCGGTCACAACGTGAAACAAAACCATCAAACCATGGTCCTCTCAAAATGACCAAGTTTTTCCCCTCGGTCCATCAATGACCGATGTCCCAGACACACCTTCTTCTCCCAATCTTGCCATTGATCGAATCTTAATCTTAATTGATCACAACATTTATACATGTTAAGGATAATTGCTTGCTATAATCTTGACTTGATGACGAACATGGTCCATTCAAGCAATCATTTGATGATATTAACTAAGGCACATTTCAAATGTCTCAACAAGTCTTCTTCTCTCTATCTTAGGAAAGAGCTAAACACTATATTCTGTCAAGCAAGGTCTTCCTCCCATTTCATGATACATTGCTCACCAACATAAAGGGACTCTCTCCCATAAAATGCCCTTGCATGCTTCCTCCAAGAAAATACTTTAAGTCACCGTTCTATCGAGTCGGCTGGATCACTCATAAAAAAAAGGAAAAAAAAGAAAAAGGCACCAAAAAAGTAGCCCGCTAGGTTGAAAACCCGTAAGGGCGGCCTAGTCAAAAAACAGGGTGTGCTATAAAAGACGTAAAGAGATGCCCGCTAGGTTGAAAACCGAAAGGGCGGCCTAGGCAAAGAAAGGTACGTCATGAAAAAGGGATGGGTTCCTAAAGTCAAAAGGTGGTATGGGTCTACGCCAACATCAAAAGGCGAAGGACGACATTGGGGCTACCTCCACATCAACGACAACAAGGACATGGGTTAACCTCCACATCAACGACAACGAGGAGATGGGGCTACCCCAACACCGACAAAAGGAATGGGGGCTACCTCAACATCAACAACAACAGGGACATGGGGCCACCCCGACATCAACGATAAAGGAGACAATGGGACTATCCCCCACTACAGTGACGAACATATTTCCTACCATCAGTTACTTCTCAACGAATGGACAAAATCCAAAGGACTTTATGCATAACAAACCTCACGGTTAAGTTAAAATAAAAAATTTAACTAAAATTCTTTGTTAAAAGACTTGCATTTAGGAATAAGCATTTCCAAAATTTGCCCTTTTGGTATCATTTATCAAAGACCATGTTTCAAGCAAAATGCTTTTGATCTCCTCTCAAAATGATTTTCCCAAAGTTTTGGACTCTTTCGTCCACAATGTGTCTTAACGGTTGCCCCTAGGCTCTTCCCCGGTGTCAAGAAAATGTGTCAACCCTCCCGTAGATTAGTGTTGACCCAACCCAAGCTTTGACTTAGAATAGTCATTATAGGTTGAAGCCTTTGTCCCGGCCGTCCTTAGTCGGACGTAAGACCAGTT
Organism: Campanula takesimana; assembly: GCA_026119855.1. Lineage (NCBI taxonomy): Eukaryota > Viridiplantae > Streptophyta > Magnoliopsida > Asterales > Campanulaceae > Campanula > Campanula takesimana. Next base: position 465,204 of record JAOWBW010000703.1, read on the forward strand.
TTCCCGTCAAACTCCCCAAAGATGGAGCTTGACCAAACCTTGACTCAGAATAGTCATTATAGGTTGAGACCCTTATCCCCGGCAGTCCTTAGTCGGACATAAGACCAGTTTTCCCATCAAACTCCCCAAAGTGGAGTTGACCCAAGTCAAACCTTGACTCAGAATAGTCATTATAGGTTGAGACCCTTGTCCCCGGCAGTCCGTAGTCGGACGTAAGACCAGTTTTCCTGTCAAACTCCCCAAGTGGAGTTGACCCAAGTCAAACCTTGACTCAGAATAGTCATTATAGGTTGAAGCCTTTGTCCCGGCCGTCTTTAGTCGGACGTAAGACCAGTTTTTCCCGTCAAACTCCCCAAAGATGGAGTTGACCAAACCTTGACTCAGAATAGTCATTATAGGTTGAGACCCTTGTCCCCGGCAGTCCTTAGTCGGACGTAAGACCAGTTTTCCATCAAACTCCCCAAAGTGGAGTTGACCCAAGTCAACTTTGACTCAGAATAGTCATTATAGGTTGAAGCCTTTGTCCCGACCGTCCTTAGTCGGATGTAAGACCAGTTTTCCCATCAAACTCCCCAAAGTGGAGTTGACCCAAGTCAAAACCTTGACTCAGAATAGTCATTATAGGTTAAGACCCTTATCCCCGGCAATCCTTAGTCGGACGTAAGACCAGTTTCCCGTCAAACTCCCTAAAGTGGAGTTGACCCAAGTCAAACCTTGACTCAGAATAGTCATTATAGGTTGAAGCCTTTGTCCCGGCAGTCCTTAGTCGGATGTAAGACCAGTTTTCCTGTCAACTCCCAAAGTGGAGTTGACCCAAGTCAAACCTTGACTCAGAATAGTCATTATAGGTTGAGAACCTTGTCCCCGGCCGTCCTTAGTCGGACGTAAGACTAGTTTTCCCGTCAAACTCCCCAAAGATGGAGTTGACCAACCTTGACTCAGAATAGTCATTATAGGTTGAGGACCCTTGTCCCCGGCAGTCCTTAGTCGGACGTAAGACCAGTTTTCCCATCAAACTCCCCAAAGTGGAGTTGACCCAAGTTAAACCTTGACTCATAATAGCCATTATAGGTTCAAGACTTTGCCCCGGCAGTCCTTAGTCGGACGTAAGACCAGTTTTCCCGTCAAACTCCCCAAAGATGGAGTTGACCAAACCTTGACTCAGAATAGTCATTACAAGTTGACCAAATCCCGGCAGTCCAAAACGACGTAAGACCATCCTTTTAGTCAACCCTCTCCATAGAGCCAAGTTGACCATGTCCCCGCATCTGCCTCGCCAAGAGTCATGCTTTCTTATGAAAGTCAACCCTCTCCATAGAGCCAAGTTGACCATGTCCCGCCTCTGCCTCACCAAGAGTCATGCTTTCTTATGAAAGTCAACCCTCTCCATAGAGCCAAGTTGACCATGTCCCACCTCTGCCTCGCCAAGAGTCATGCTTCCTTATGTAAGTCAACCCTCTCCATAGAGCCAAGTTGACCATGTCCCGCCTCTGCCTCGCCAAGAGTCATGCTTCTTTATAAAAGTCAACCATCTCCATAGAGCCAAGTTGACCATCAGAACTCTTTGTGTGCCTATCAAATTCTGGTATCAGAGCTACGAAAGAGATTGGTGACCTGTGAGTGAGTGAGAAATTGCAAAAGAGTGTTGTGAGTATAATGGCTGAAGCAGGAAGTTTCGCACAACCGTGCATTCCCAAGTTTGATGGGGATTATGATCATTGGAGTTTGGTCATGGAGAATCTCCTTCGATCGAAAGAATACTGGATTGTTGTTGAGGAAGGTTACACAGAGCCAAAGGAAGAGGATGTATTAACACCGGCCCAAAGAAAGACTCTGGAAGAAATGCAGCTGAAGAATTTAAAAGCCAAAAATTATATCTTCAGCTCCATTGACAAGTCCATTTTGAAAACAATCACTCAGAAGCGGACGGCCAAACTGCTATGGGACTCAATGAAGGTGAAGTATTAAGGAAACGCTCGAGTACAGCGTGCTCAGCTTCAAACTCAAGCACCATTTATTCTTGTTATTCATATCTTGGAACTAAATCATGAGATGATCCAAGGTGCCCTCACATTCTTGTATGTGATCAAGGGTTAAAACCTAAGGGAGATCATGATTTCTTAGTTTATTGTCTTTAAATAGCTTGATGATCCATTTTTATGGTGAAAGCATGTATCTTTATGCTAATAATGTTCATGTTTGGCCATGATGATCATGTTGGGTGATAAAGTTCCAATCTTTATCATCCCAACCTTGATTTAGCCTTAAATCCCACATTTAGGTCATAAAGATTCAATCTTTATGTCATTTTGTTGTCCCTAAAGGCTTAATCTTGTTAAAGATACCATTTTTGATGATAAATTTTACATCTTTACTCATCAAAATGGTTATCTTGGCTCAAAGGCCATTTTCATCACCTTTTTCAATTTTCTCCAATGATTGCCTTAATCACACTCAAATACATGTATTTGAGGGCCATTTGGTTATTAATGTGCATAGGAATTATTTTAATCAAAGTTTGTTGGTTAACTTTCAAACTGAAAGTAAACAGATCAGTCCAGTTTCAGCAGAATACTCTGTTTCTGCCTGAAACTGGACAATTTCTGGACAAACTGTAAAATCCCCGGGAAGACCCCTCCTAGCCGTATGGCTAAGTTAGGTCAGAGGGACTTTTTTCCTTTCTGTCTTGTTTTGTCAATGTTTATGCAAACAAACCCTTTTTCCTATGTTAAAATCAATAACCAGTTAAAATTGCAGTTTTCCGTTAAAAACACACACACACACATGCACTTTTCGTTAGCAAACATAAGGGAGACTCGGCTTTGTCCGAGGCGACTTGGGTGACGTAAAACTCTTCCCAAGTCGTAACCTGACCTCCGAACTCTAAAATCTCTAACAATTTTCATTTGTTGGGTTAAAAGTTAACAAATGTGGCGACTCCATTAAATTTGTTTAGTTCACGTGTTTGGCTTTTCTTCCTTTGGCCGAGCCCGTGTTCGCCGTTCCGAGGGGGGAGGATCTTACAATCGATAACTTTCAGTCGATGCTTTACAAAGCTCACTGTTGGTTCATGAGCAGAAGTTTAAAAGAAACAGTGGGGAGGAACAAGCATTAAAGGTCTCTTATGAGGAGAGAGGAGTTGCAACGAGAGGTCGAGGCAGAGGGAGGCCGTTGAACAAGGATACTATTGAGTGCTTTAAATGTCATCAACTGGGACATTATAAATACGAATGTCCTAGTTGGGAAAAGAAAGCAAACTATGCTGAGGTTGACGAGGAAGAAGAGATACTGTTGATGGCTTATGTAGAAACCAACAATGTAAAAGGAAGTGAGGTATGGTTTTTGGATTCAGGCTGCAGTAACCACATGTGTGGGAACAAAGAGTGGTTCTTGAACTTTGATGGTACATACAGACATTATGTGAAGCTGGGCAACAACACAAGAATGGAAGTGATGGGTAAGGGAAACATACGGCTGGAAATCAATGGTATATTTCAAGTGATTACTGATGTTTTTTATGTGCCAGATTTAAAGAACAATTTGCTTAGCATAGGTCAGCTTCAAGAAAAAGGATTAGCTATTCTCATACAATATGGAGAATGCAAGCTCTTCCATCCAACAAGGGGTTTAATTATGAAGACACGGATGACAGAAAATTGGATTGCATTGATGGCTTGTGTGGTATCGGAAAGCTCTACTTGCTTCCAAATTGTAGCGGAAGATTAATCACAATTATGGCACAAAAGATACAGACATCTCAGCTATAAGGGTTTACGTACACTGAAGTATAGAAGCATGGTAAAGGGAATTCCTCTCTTGATAGCTGCAACTAAATCATGTTGGGTTTCGTGCAATCATGCGCAGCGGAAGATAGACATGAATAAAACCCAATATCCTAGATTCGCTATGAACAATAATTCATAATAACATGATGAAAGAAACTAACCCTTGTAGATCGTTATGTAAAACTTGGATTAAGCGTTAAGATAAATGCCCTCTACCGGTGATAAACACAACGAACAGATTTCAAGAACGCTTTCTTGAACTTGACTGCTAGGTCTTCAGATTGATCAACAATGATGAAGAACGATTCTTTAAAGCTCCCAATTATTATTGTGACTTGATGATTAGGAATAATCAATCACAATAACCCAAGAATATAATGTGTGATTTCTCTCTAAAAAAAAAAGACTTTGGAATTGATCAAATCAACAACTAGGGAACAATTCCCGTCAGTATGTATTTATATTCAAGGGGTGTCCAAAACCCTTTTGGACTTAGGTCTTCTTGTCCAACAAGAACTGCTTTAATTAAACTGATTTACGAGCACACCGCCGTACGGCGCCTAGATAGGCGTACGCCGCCTGTCAAGCCGTACGGACGTCCTGTTCAGTTTCCTCGTTTTTTGCTCCTTTTAATTATCTGTTCTGCGTGTGTGACCCAATAGGATTATACTAAGTTGGCAACGAGTCCGAACCAGTCAAACCTCGTAAGTCATAAGCGGACTCTAGTAAGCCATTATGACTACCCAATTAGTATAACTTTGGAATCCAAAGTTTCCTAAAATAGAACATAACACAATCTCTTTGTTACACGATGTCTATTGAACGTAAGCCATGGTCAATGGTCAACTTACATTTGTTCAATGCTTTTTCGATCCTGAATGTATTGATAATTCAAATCATATTTGAGCACGGCCATGCATTTCATCAATACCATTCATCGAGTGGCCAAAGCTTGACATCTCTCTTGACGAGGAACAAATCCCATCTTGACTAATTACTCTTCCCTACATGATTCCGATTTCGCCAATCATATTCTTTATAGCTATCCAGTTAGGGATAACGTTTGAATATGTCAAACGTAGTGTTCACCATGTGGAAGACTGTAATAACCTCAGGTCTTGAGATTTCAGTGATATAAATATATGAGACTTAATTATGACATTGTGACCATGACATAAATCTCATAGGGGTCAGTCTAGTATTTGTTCTCCAACAAATACCCATAAGTCTAATTATATCCCATACACCATAATCATCATATGATCATCTATTAAACTTATACTAATAATTAATCATAATTATCAGGGACGGAGATTATTACAATAAACATGCAAAAGATATAATAATCAAACATTCAATATCTTTATAAATAATAACATTAATTTTACAAACAACATGCCTAGGGCATAACACCAAAAATCTCCCACTTGCACTAGGCCTAATTAATGTATCGAATACCCATAGACCTAACATGACCATCATGCTTTGCTTGCGGAAGACCCTTTGTCAATGGGTCTGAAATATTATCATCAGTTGGTACTCTGCATATATTTATGTCTCCTCTATCAACGATCTCTCGAATGATGTGAAAACGTCTAAGTATGTGTTTGGATTTCTGATGCGATCTAGGTTCTTTTACTTGAGCAATAGCACCATTATTATCACAATAAAGGTCTATTGGATTAGCAATACTAGGAACCACCTCTAGTTCACTAATGAACTTCTAAATCCAAAAGCCTCTTTAGCAGCATCGGATGCAGCAATATACTCAGCTTCAGTTGTAGAATCTGCTACGATACTTTGCTTAGAACTCTTCCAGCTAACAACACCTCCATTAAGCACAAATAAAAATCCAGATTTCGATCTAGAATCATCCTTGTCGGTTTGGAAGCTTGCATCTGTGTAACCATTTACAACAAGATCTTCTTTCATACCTCCATACACCAAGAACGAATCTTTAGTCCTTCGCAAGTACTTAAGAATCGTCTTGACTGCAATCCAGTGACTCTCACCAGGATCTGATTGGTATCTGCTCGTCATGCTCAAAGCATACGAGACATCGGGTCTAGTACATATCATGTCATACATGATTGATCCAATTGCGGAAGCATATGGAATCCCAATCATTCTCTCACGCTCATCAGTCGTCTTAGGACACTGATTCTTGCTTAGAGTTATGCCATGGCCTACTGGCAAATTTCATCTCTTAGAGTTTTCCATGCGGAATCTCTTAAGAACTTTGTCAATATATGTATCTTGACTTAAACCAATCAATTTCTTGGATCTATCACGATAGATCCTAATGCCAAGGATGTAAGCGGCTTCTCCCATATCTTTCATTGAAAACACTTTCCTAACCAAGTCTTTACAGACTGCAGTGAAGGAATGTCGTTTCCAATGAGCAATATGTCATCAACATATAGCACAAGAAATAGTACTACGCTCCCACTAATCTTCTTGTATACACAAGGTTCATCGTCGTTCTTGATGAATCCAAACTCTTTGACCGATTCATCAAATCGAAGATTCCAACTCCTAGAGGCTTGCTTCAATCCATAAATGGATCTTTGCAACTTGCATACTTTGTTAGAATTTTCTGGATTTACAAAACCTTCAGGTTGTGTCATATAAACATTCTCAAGTAAGTTCCCGTTAAGGAACGCTGTTTGACATCCATTTTCCATATCTCATAGTCAAAATATGCGGCTATGGAAAGTAAAATTCTTATAGACTTGATCATTGCTACGGGCAAAAAAGTTTCATCATAGTCGATTCCATGAATCTGCCTATAGCCTTTCGCTACAAGTCTAGCTTTATAAGTATGCACCTTTCCATCCATGTCAGTTTTCTTTTTTGAAAACCCATTTGCATCCTATGGTTTTTTACACCTTCGGGCGCAACAATCAAGTTCCAAACTTGATTATCATACATGGACTTAATTTCAGATTCCATGGCTCCAAGCCATTTATCTGAATCAGGAGCGGACGTCGCTTCTTGGTAGGAAGTGGGTTCGTCATCAACTATGACTTCCACTTCATTGCTATCCGTCATGAGAAATCCATATCTCTCTGGTTCGGATCGTACCCTACCATTTCTGCGAGGAACTTGAGTATTCTGAATAGGTTCCACAACTCTGTGTGAAACTTGTTCAGATCCAACGGTTTGTTCCATATTATTTTCGGGTTCTCGAACCTCTTCGAGATTAATTTTACTCCCACTAATTCCTTTGGAGATAAACTCTTTCTCTAGAAAGGTACCATCTCGAGCAACAAACACTTTGTTGTCCGTGCGGTTGTAAAAGTAATATCCCTTAGTTTCCTTAGGGTAACCCACGAAAATACATTTGTCAGATTTTGGTGCAAGTTTGTCAGAGATCATTCTCTTAACATAAGCATCACAACCCCAAATCTTTATGAAAGACAAACTAGGTTTTCTTTCAGTCCACATCTCATATGGAGTCTTTGGAACATATTTAGTTGGAACTCTGTTTAGTGTAAGAGCAGCAGTTTCTAGTGCATGTCTCCAAAAGGATAAAGGAAGATCAACTTGACTCATCATGGAGCGGACCATATCTAATAAAGTCTTATTTCTCCGCTCAGACACACCATTCCATTGTGGTGTTCCAGGTGGAGTTAATTGTGAAACAATTCCACAATCTTTAAGATGATTGTCAAATTCTTGGCTTAAGTATTCTCCACCACGATCGGATAGAAGTGCTTTAATAGTTTTGCCAAGTTGATTTTGTACTTCATTTTGAAATATTCTAAATATCTCAAAAGACTCACTTTTATGTTTCATTAAGTAGACATAGCCATATCTACTAAAATCATCAGTAAAAGTTGTAAAGTATTGATATCCTCCCCTAGCACTGCTGCTCATTGGTCCACACACATCAGTATGTATGAGTCCCAATAAGTCACTAGCCCTTTCACTACTCTTACTAAAAGGTGTCTTTGTCATTTTTCCAAGTAAACATGACTCACAAGTTTCATATGATTCAAAATCACGTGAATCTAAAAGTCCGTCCCCATGGAGTTTTGAGATACGCTTCTCATTAATATGACCAAGACTGCAATGCCACAAATAAGTATGATTGATATCATTAGGTTTGGATTTCTTATTTACATTATAAATATTCTCATTATTTCCATTCTCAACATCAAGAACATAAAGGCCATTAAATGAACATGCAGTACAATAAAGCATATCATTTAAATAAATAGAAAACTTTTTATTTTTAATAAGAAAACTATAACCTTCATTATCCAAACAAGAAACTGAAATAATATTTCTACTCAAATCCGGAACGTACTAACAATTGTTCAAAACAAGAATTAATCCGCAAGGTAAAATGACATCATATGTTCCTACGGCTAATGCAGCAACTCTTGCTCAATTCCCCACGCGTAGGTCCACTTCGCCATCTTTGAGTAGCCTCCTATTCCTTAGTGCCTGCACATTCAAACAAATGTGAGATCCACATCCGGTATTTAATACCCAGGAACTAGAAGTAGAAAGTAGAATATCTATAACATAGATACCTGAAGTAGACGCAGTCCCACTGCTCTTCTTCTTCTTTAACTCTTCCTTGTAAACCTTGTAATTTCTTTTCCAATGACCAATCTCATTGCAGTGGAAACAGATTGCATCCTTTTGGGGAGTAGGTTTAGCCACATTAGCATTGTTAACAATTGCCTTGCCAATCTTGGGTTTGACAACCTTTGCCTTACCCTTTCCTTTGCCTTTCTGGCCCTTTCCTTCCTTAGACACTATGAGCACAGGAGCGGCCTCTTTACCAATTTTCTTTTCCGCTGTCTTAAGAATCCCATGCAACTCAGACAGGGACTTATCCATCCCATGCATATTAAAGTTCATGACGAACTGATTATAGCTTTTGGGCAATGAATTAAGAATAAAATCAGTGGCCAATTCAACATCATTTGGATGGCCAAGCCTCTCTAGATGCTCAAAGTGAGCCTTCATCTTATGAACATAAGGGCCCACAGCCTTCCCTTCTCTCATCTTACATGAGACCAAGGCAGTTGTAGTGTCGAACCTCTCCTGCCTTGCTTGTTCTTGAAACATATCTTTCAACTGAACAGCAAGGTCAAATGCTTCCAAGTGTTCAAGAGTCTTCTGAAGCTCAGAACACATGGAAGCAAGCATGAGACAACTCACCTCACGAGAATCACTCTTGTGCTTCTTGTAGGCGTTTCTCTCATCATTGGGTGCATTGGAAGCAGGTTCCTCTTCAGGAACGGGGTCATCAAGAATATAGAGCTTGTCTTCATGCTTTAGAACAATTCTAAGGCTACGGATCCAATCCGTGAAGTTAGCTCTATTTTCTTGTAGCTTTTCCTTCTCAAGGATAGATCGCAATGATAAAGAACTTGAATTTTGAGCCATTATCTACAATTATGCAAACATGTAATCACATATAAGTATCAACTTAATTAAAGATATTATAAACATTTGTATTTCACAAATACTGCCACTAAATTATATAACCTTCAAAATACATCCAATGTATCATATAATTTAAATGGGCTAAGATCCAACTTTAATTTAATTTCAAGTCCGTTTTGGCGATACTGCTAAAAATTAAATTAATTAGGTAGACAACTCCTTGTCAATCATATCATATATGACTCTTAGATCTTTTGTGAGATTTAGACATCATATGTCTAACACGTTTTAATCTCATCTGTGCCTTAGGCCCAAAACTTTGTCTTTTGATAGCCTAATTAAGTCAAGCCATTTTAAACATATAGGAATCACTCTTTCCTCTTCTTGCTCATAGATGAATAGAATTAATGCGCCTCGCTTTGGCAGAGCCCGCATAAAACTACCCATGTACGCACAAGTGTTTAATCATGGATTGGCACATAACTTAAAATTTTAAGAAGGTTCACACACATAAAGTTAATCAATTAACCGAATTAATTTTATGTGACATTAGTTGCGCTAGTTAAGGATTAAAGTCTGAAACTTTAAGATCACGCCAATCTTAAACTCCTTTAAGATTCTAATCTCAATGTCTGGACTTCTGAACTTACATCTATTTTAGGAAACACGGTTTCAAAAACCAGCCATCTGAAATGGATCAAATCAGTATAGTCCGAACCATTCGCAGAGCATCTTGAAATTGAGAGCACAAACTGTACGGTCGAAACTAAGCCAAAAGGCATCCACATTCCCGTATTGGGATCAAGAAACCAAGCAACTTCTCTATACGGTCGAAACTAAGCCAAAAGGCATCCACATTCCCGTATAGATTGGCGACTTATCTCAAGATCTTTCATTGTCTCTTAATCTCACAGATTACAACAGTTCTAAACTCTTTAGAACTCTGATTTCTGCAGTCACTCTGAGTTCTTGGCAGAAAACTGTTTCAGGAAACACGGTTTCAAAAACCAGCCGTCTGAAACCAGTTTCTGTTTCCAGATTCGAATTCCGTAAACAATTTACAGAACAATCTGGACACCAGAAAACGAAGCAATATTCTGGAAAAACGTGTAGGCGTCGTACGGCTTGGACCTAGGCGTACGCCGTCTGTCCAGGCGTACGGAAGCCATGATCAGTTTCTCCAGATTTCCAGTTTTTTCAGAAATTCGATCAATCCATTATCGTATTCATACATAATCAGATTACAGAAATATGAAAAATACTGAATACGAATTTTAACCCACTTTATTCATACAAACAATAACCAATTTATTCCTCATACAAATAAGATCAATATTATCAACGATCATAATCCAATTATATCATGATAATCTAAGCATGCGATCATACATATTAATCAAATCAATATTACAACCACATCAACTAGCATGCATATTTCATATCTCATATAAAATTCATCACATAAATTCATCTTTCTCATGATCATATCAATTAAATAATCGCATTAAATAATTGTATCATGACTATATTAGAATTATTGATCATCAACGGGGCTCTGATACCACTGTTGGGTTTCGTGCAATCATGCGCAGCGGAAGATAGACATGAATAAAACCTAATAGCCTAGATCCCCTATAAACAATAATTCATAATAACAAGATGAAAGAAACTAACCCTTGTAGATCGTTATGTAAAACTTGGATTAAGCGTTAAGATAAACGCCCTCTACTGGTGATCCACACAACGAACAGATTTCAAGAACGCTTTCTTGAACTTGACTGCTAGGTCTTCGGATTGATCAACAATGATGAAGAACGATTCTTCAAAGCTCCCAATTATTATTGTGACTTGATGATTAGGAATAATCAATCATAATAACCCAAGAATATAATGTGTGATTTCTCTCTAAAAGAAAGACTTTAGAATTGATCAAATCAACAACTAGGTAACAATTCCCGTCAGTCTGTATTTATATTCAAGGGGTGTCCAAACCCTTTTGGACTTAGGTCTTCTTGTCCAACAAGAACTGCTTTAATTAAACTGATTTACGGGCACACCGCCGTACGGCGCCTAGATAGGCGTACGCCGCCTGTCAAGCCGTACGGACGTCCTGTTCAGTTTCCTCGTTTTTTGCTCCTTTAATTATCCGTTCTGCGTGTTTGACCCAATAGGATTATACTAAGTTGGCAACGAGTCCGAACCAGTCAAACCTCGTAAGTCATAAACGGACTCTAGCAAGCCATTATGACTACCCAATTAGTATAACTTTGGAATCCAAAGTTTCCTAAAATAGAACATAAAACAATCTCTTTGTTACACGATGTCTATTGAACGTAAGCCATGGTCAATGGTCAACTTGCTTTTTGGGCAAAAACTACAGTAGTTGAGGGACAATAGTAAGCGCCCACTTATTCCATGGTAGGCGTCCACTTGCCCAGGGACATTAGGGGGATTTTTTCAGGGAGCTTTAAGGAATTATCCAAATTATTATGGGCTTTTCAACAATTTCCAAATTTCCAGGGGATTTTCTGGAATTTCTGGAGGACCTTTAGGGAATTTTTAGAGGGATTTTCTGGAATGACGAAAATCCCCGGGGCTCTTGAGGAAATTCTGGCCAGCACTTTATTTTCTCTTTTTTCAACAAGGAATCCTAGGGTTTATTTTATTTTTACACCTCCTTAGCCCTAGCATAAACATAACACACCACACAGATTATTTTAGACATACTTTTATTCAAGGATTCAAGGTTGTATTTGTTCAATGCTTTCTCGATCCCAAATGTATTGATAATTCAAATCATATTTGAGCACGGCCATGCATTTCATCAATACCATTCATCGAGTGGCCAAAGCTTGACATCTCTCTTGACGAGGAACAAATCCCATCTTGACTTATTACTCTTCCCTACATGATTCCGATTTCGCCAATCATATTCTTTATAGCTATCCGGTTAGGGATAACGTTTGAATATGTCAAACGTAATGTTCACCATGTGGAAGACTGTAATAACCTCAGGTCTAGAGATTTCAGTGATATAACTATATGAGACTTAATTATGACATTGTGACCATGACATAAATCTCATATGGGTCAGTCCAGTATTTGTTCTCCAACAAATACCCATAAGTCTAATTGTATCCCATACACCATAATCATCATATGATTATCTATTAAACTTATACTAATAATTAATCATAATTATTATGGATGGGGATTATTACAATAAACATGCAAAAGACATAATAATCAAACATTCAATATATTTATAAATAATAACATTAATTTTACAAACAACATGCCTAGGGCATAACACCAACCAATCATGTGCAGAATATTTGGCAGGAAAACAACATAGAGAGCCCATTCCAAAAAAAATGTCAATGGCGTGCGTCTAAGAAACTGCAGCTCGTATACTCTGATATTTGCGGTCCAATTACACCAGTTTCGAACAGTGGAAAGAGGTATATTTTAACTTTCAATGATGATTTCAGTAGAAAGTTGTGGATATATTTTCTTTATGAAAAGTTTGAGGCACTTACAAAATTTAAAATTTTTAAGAGTCTTGTTGAAAAAGAGTCTGGAACATCTATATGTTTTTTACGCATGGACAGGGGAGGGGAATTTACCTCCGATGAGTTTAATGTTTTTTGTGAAGATAATGGTATACGTAGGCAATTCACAGCTGCGTATACCCCACAACAGAACGGTGTTGCGGAGCGCAAGAACAGAACAATTATGAATATGGTTCGGTGTATGCTGAGTGATACAGCTGTACCTAAAAGTTTTTGGCCAGAAGCTGCAAGGTGGACATCACATGTTCTTAATCGAAGTCCGGCATCAGTAATAAAATAAAAAAAAACCCCAGAAGAGATATGGAGTAAAGTCAAACCAAAGGTAGATTACTTTAGAGTTTTTGGGTGTCTATCTCATGTTCATGTTCCAGTGCATAAAATAAAGAAGTTGGATGATAAAAGCTTCCCTTGTGTACTACTTGGAGTTAGTGACGAGTCAAAAGCATACCGTTTGTATAATCCAGCAACCAAGAAGATTGTAGTCAGCCGAGACGTGGTTTTTGAAGAAGATAAGGGCTGGAACTGGGAAAGGACTGCAGAAGAAGTCAGACTCGATGTATTGATACGGGAAGATTATGAAGAATCAAACACTAAAGGAGATGACGACGATGCTCTGAATGACGATGGTATTGTCTTTCCAAATAACATTACTTCTCAAGAACAAGATGCAACAGAAGAAGTAATTCCAAGTGCGAATAGAATTCGAAAAGCTCCTGCATACTTGCAAGATTATGTATCAGGAGAAGGACTCTCTGAAGAAGATGAGATGAGCAATCTTGTCATGTTCGCTTTGTCTGAAGATCCCAATTCCTTCCGAGAAGCGGTACTAGAAGAAAAATGGAGAAAAGCTATGGATTCTGAGATTGAGTCTATAGAAAGGAATAGTACGTGGCAACTTACAAAACTACCAGCAGGTGCAAGGAAAATTGGTGTGAAGTGGGTTTTCAAGACTAAGTTGAATGAAAATGGTGAAGTGGACAAGCACAAAGCCCGTTTGGTAACCAAGGGCTATGCTCAGAAACATGGGATCGATTACAATGAGGTCTTCACTCCAGTAGCTAGATGGGATACAATTCAAATGATTTTGGCAGCAGCAGCAGAACAAGGCTGGAGTGTGTACCAACTTGACGTTAAAAGTGCATTTCTTGATGGAGAGTTGAATGAGGACATGTATGTAGAGAAACCATTGGGATACGTACGTGAAGGTGAATAAGAGAAAGTTTACAAGCTTCAAAAGGAACTTTATGGATTAAAGCAAGCACCACGTGCTTGGTACAATAGAATTGAAGCTTATTTTGTCAAAGAAGGGTTTGCAAGGTGTAACTACGAGCATACACTCTTTGTCAAATAATTCTAGCATGTTTGAAGACTTTAAGAACTCCATAAAAGATGAGTTTGATATGAAAGATTTAGGGAAGATGAAATACTTTCTTGGTGTTGAGGTTATGCAAAAATCAGAAGGTATCTACCTAAGTCAATGGAAATATGCTAGCGAGTTGTTGGGAAGGTTTCACTTGTAGAATGAAAATCCAGTTAAGAATCCAATTATTCCAGGTGCTAAACTCTCAAAGAAAGGAGGGGGAAATATGGTAGACGCAACTGTCTATAAGAAATTAATCGGAAGTCTCATGTATATTACCGCTACAAGACCAGACATGATGTATGTGGTATGTTTGTTGAGTAGATACATGGCTAGTCCCACTGAAGTGCACATGCAAGCAGCAAAGAGGGTGTTGCGTTATTTGAAGGGTACTTTATCGCTGGGACTATTGTACAAGAGAGGGTATGTGAAGGAATGTCCATAAGGAGTGGCTCAGTGGTAGAGCCAAACTTCACAATGTGTGAGGTTTCGGGTTCGATCCCTTCCCATGCCACCTAGGACATCATTATTATAAGGGGGTAAGTGTGGAACCACTATCGATCCTCTTTAAAAAAAAAAAAGAGGGTATGTGAAGGAATTAGTTGCCTTTACAGATAGTGATTACGCTGGATACAGATGTGATAGGAAAAGTACAAGCCGATATGTATTCTTGATGAATGGAGGGGAAGTGTCTTGGGCTTCAAAGAAGCAACCAATTATGACATTGTCCACCACGGAGGCTGAGTTTGTTGCAGCTGCGTTTTGTGCTTGTCAACGTGTCTGGATACGAAGGGTCTTGGAGCAAGTTGGTTATTTCCAGTCACAATGCACAACTATATTTTGTGATAATAGCTCAACAATCAAATTATCAAAGAATCCAGTATTGCATGGCAGGAGCAAACACATTGATGTTAGGTTCCATTTCTTGAGGGATCTTACAAACGAAAAAGTTATGAAGCTTGTACAATGTGGAACTAAGGATCAAGTAGCTGATATAATGACCAAGCCCCTGAAGCTTGCTGCATTTTTGAAGCTGCGTGAAGAACTTGGAATGTGTGAGGTACCGTTGAGTTTAAACTGAAATGCTACAACTTTCAGTTCAGGGGAGGCATTGTTGGGTTTAGTTTTACTATTTCAAAGTTTACAGCTAATAAGTTCCTATTTATTAGGAATCAAGTAGATAGAGTTGAGTTTGAATTAGTCTACAAACAACCACCACAATTTGTGCTGTAGCTGTTACATTTGTTTTTGATATTTTCTTATCATGTATTGGCTATTTAAAGCCTTTTGGATTGCTTAATAAAATTATCCTTTTCAGAACTCTTTGTGTGCCTATAAATTATGGGGTTTGGAATTTGGGAAATTTTTCATAATTTGAAAACTATGCAAAACCAGGGATGGAGGTTGGATCTCCCCAATCATAAAACTGAAATGAACATGGCATTGGAAGGCTCTTTATGATTTGGAAAGGAAAAGAATGGGTGAAAGGAATTTGAATTCATTAACCAGATGATGAAATATTGTGGTGGAATGTCTTGCTCCGATTGTTTAACTTTTAGCTTGATTTCTGTTGTTAATTTCTTAGTTTTTGTTTTGAATAAATCTATATATATATATATATATATATATATATATATATATATATATATTAAAGTTGGTGAGGAGAGCCATGGTGTTGTCACATAGACAAGTCTTAGAGAAAGGTTGCATTTGGTGTCGCCACATCATTACCACTCTTATAAATAAGAGACTTTTCAAATTCCTTTTCTTAGCTAATAGTATTAGTTACTATATAGGGTAACTATTATAGTTAACTACTATAGTAACTAATACTTATAATAATAATAGTTACTATAATAGGTAACTATTATAGTTAACTACTATAGTAACTAATACTTATAATAGTAATAGTTACTATAATAGGTAACTATTATAGTTAACTACTTTAGTAACTAATACTTATAATAGTAATAGCTATTATAATAGGTAACTATAATAGTTAACTATTACTTCCTACGTCCCAAAGTAAGAGTCTTACTTTCTATTTTGGTACGTCCCAGAATAAGAGTCTCTTTCCTAAAATGGCAAAAAAATTTTACTATTAATCTCACTCATTCTCTCTCATACTTTACTTTTATACTCACAAAACCAATCAACTTATTATTCTCTCCCACTCATTATCTCCCCCAAATTTACTTTTACACCCACAGCACTTACTTTACTTCCATCATTTCTTAATCTCCATGTAAATACGAGGTAGGACTCTTACTCCGGGACAGAGGGAGTAATATTTAACTATTATAACTAACTAATACTATTAATAGTATTAGTTAGTTATAATAGTTAAATATAATTGTTAACTATAATAGTTACTATATAAATAAATTACTATTATTAATAGTATTAGTTAATCATAATTGTTATAATATATATTAACTATTACTATTAATTATATTATTTAATCATAATATTTAATATATATGTTAACTATTACTGTCAATAATATTACGTTTTTTTTTTAAATATTCATACAACAAACTTAAATGTACTTCCAATTAATTAAAAAAATATATTTATTACAACTATGTACAACCAAAGCTATGAAAATGTTTTGATTTATTTAAAATATACATATATTTTTAAATAAAATTATTATGTTAATTTATCAATTAAAAACATCAAAAATGAAAATACAAAAACATTAACGGAATAGTTTTTCGTGCGGAGCATGGGTTACCTACTAGTATTAAATAAAGAAGATTGACCTGATAGTTTGATGGTAGACTGAAGAGTTTAAAAGTATTAACGTTTTCTAGTTATAGTTATCAAAACACGTTAAGTAATTAAATTCGATTTGGGTGATGTTTGCTAATAAAATCATTAGTACAAATATCACATTTGTAAACTTAAAAGTTTGATAATCAAATTGATGGCGCCTAAATTGTACGATGATTAGAAATATAAATTACTCCATAAATAAACGTGAATTTTGATACTCATAACTTTATAAATATGAAAACAATAACTTAATATACCAGACATATATGATACTCACAACTAAATACCAATTATCCTATAAATTTCAACCAACAATTCACAATGACACGCATATTTTCATCGCTCACAATCACTCACCAACAACAATTGAGCAATAATATCAATACCAAAATCACACAACCTCAACATAACCACAAAATTAGCACAATGCACAACCAATCCTCCTCAACTGCACCCAACAAATTAAGAGCAAGGAAAGATGAGAATTGTTACCTTCTAATGCTCCAATAATGACCAACAATACTCCTTGTCCCTCCTAGATTGCTCCAAGAAAAGAAATCAAAAAAAAAAAAAACCCCAAAATTTGAATTCCATGGTTCTAGAATAGTACTTTAAAACCGGAATTGATGATCAATGGTTGTGGGTTAGATCAAATTCAGGCATGTGAGAATGATTGGGGATGAAAGAATGGGGTGAATCGGAGCAATTTTTGATGAATTGAGGGTTTAGGGTTAGAGAGAGAAAGTGGATGAATGGGGGTAGAGTTTTTGTTAGGGAGGAAGAAGATGAAGGTGGGAGTCGGTTTTAATGGCGGGGTGGCCGGAATTTATGGCGGTTGGTGGTCGTTTCTGTGTAATGGATAAGGATTGTTGGGGCGGGAACCGGGTGGTTGGGACGACGGCTTGAAGAGGGAGTTTCTGGCCGGATAATTGATCGGAGTGGTGGGTGTTGAGATAGAGGTGGTGATGGCGATGTTGGTTGGCGGTTATGGAGGCGAATGGAGAGGGAGATTGGTGTTAGGAGTGGGATGGTGGCGGGTTAGGGAGGAAGGGGGCGGCGGCTATGGAGGTTTTGGGGAGAGAGAGAGTGACGGGTTTAGAGAGAGAGAAATGAACGGGGTGTGAGAGAGAGAGAGACCTGGCGAGGGTTTTTTTTTTTTTTTTTTTTGCCAGCCCTTGTGGCACAAGAATTGAGCACTTGTGGCACAAGGACTGGATGAAATTTCCCAAGCTGCATTCCTTTTCTTTTTTTTCTTTTTTTTTTTTTAATGCACACCCTTGTTTTTGCCTAGACTGCCCTTTCGGGTTTTCAATCTAGCGGGCTTCTTTTCTTGTGCATTTTTTTTTTTTTAAGAAAAACTAACTAGCTATCTAGAAATAAAATACATACTATACAACTACAAATCCGTCCCCCACGCTTAAACTACACAGTCCTCAATGTGTACAAATGAATAAAAATAAGGACAGTTTAAACGTGGGAGAATAAGTGGTACCTCATTAATGCACACTCCACCCCGTTTGAGCTCGAATTGTCTACATAAACCTCTTCTTCTTTTTGTTCATCGTGCTCAAACCTCTATTCTTCTCCATCGGACCACTAGCCATCATCAATTCTTCCTCACCTCCAAATACATGCTTTCGGTGCTCAGGAAGATTCTTCACCTTTCTTGGTCCATGTTTTACTGCCTGGATCTCCAAACCAATCTTCACATCATCACTACTACTACAAACCTTGGACACATTATCTACCTTTGGCTCTACTACATCCATAAAACACAAACCACGGACATCCTTAGGGTCTTTCTTGGAGTCAAAAATATTGAACTCCATTAAATCCCCATCACACTCCATAGTCAACGATCCGTTGGAAACATCCAACTTAGTGTGAGCCGTAGACATAAATGGCCTTCCCAATAGAATGGGAGCCTTAGGATCCGTGTCCATCTCTAACACATAAAAATCAGCAGGGAATATGAACTTACCAACCCGGACCAAAACATCCTCAACTTTCCCTTTGGGGTATGCATTAGATCTATCCGCCAACTGAATCACCACCCTAGTATCTTGTAAAGGTCCCAACTTGAGCTTTTCAAACAATGCATAGGGCATGACATTGATTGAAGCACCCAAGTCAAGCATCGCCATATCCTCAGATTCATCACCCAAAGACACGGGAATAACAAACATACCCGGATCACTACACTTCTTGGGCATCTTCTTGTGATAGACTGCAGACACATGCTCTTTCATCTTCACCTTTTTCTGACTCCTTGCCTTCTGATCCCTCTTCAATGTACACAACTCCTTCAAGAATTTAGCATATCTCGGGACAGTCTGCAAAAGATCCAAAAATGGGATGTTTACCTCAAGCCTCTTGAAAGTGTCATATATAGCCTTGTCAGACTCCGGTTTGCGATGCTCTCTCAAAGCCTCAGGAAATGGAACATTCGGCTCAAAAACCGGTGGTTTTGGTGTAGCTTTCTTCTCCTCCTCCGGGGTCTTCTCCTCAGGCACAAACTGCTCAACCTCAATCAATGGCTCCTCCGGTACAACTTCATTCCCAATCTCCTTACCACTGCGCAAAGTCATGGCACATGCACTCTGCTTAGGGTTCGGTTCTGTTCTAGACTGTACCTTCGCTGCCTCATTAGCCTCTAGTCTCCCAACCGCATCAGCTATTTGCCCCATTTGTCTCTCTAGATTACCAATACTCACATCGTTCATATGTTGATACTGTTGGAAATTACCATTCATCATACTCACTGATTGCACTAAAGAGTGAAGCAGATCATCCGTAGACTGTCTCGGAGGATTACTCTGATACTGCTGATGCTGCTGGTACGGTGGTCCGTACTAGGGGTGAGCAACAAATTTATGGAACCGGACCGGACCAGTGGAACCGGACTAGACCAGATAAAACTGGACCAGACCAGCACATATGGTTTGGTTCCGGTTCTAAAATATTATAGAACCAGTATATTGGTTCGGTCCTGGTTCTTGATAAAATTAATTCCGGTTAGAACCGGACCGGACCAGTTGTGCATATATTCTATATATATTTATTTTATATGTATTATTATATAGTTAATAAAATTATATACTTATTTTTGTATTATAATTTTTCAAAGATCCATTTAAATTGCTTAATAAAAAAATACTCATTTAATTATTTGTAACTTTGTACCCAACCCAAGCCCCAATGTCCCAAATCACCATCAAGTCCTAGACTCCTAATCCTTATTCAGTTTCACTTTTCAACTTCTATATTTCATAATCCATATCCTCTTTTCAATTTACCCAAAGAGTGAAACCTTAGTCTTCGATTCTTCAATTACGCCACATCTCTCCCTCCCAAATATTGGTTTATTTGAAAACAAATAAACTTCAAGTGATTAGAACCGGACCAGACCAGACCAGTAGAACCAGAACCACTGTATTGGTTCTAACAAGTACTGGTTTGGTTCCGGTTCTAAATTTTTTTAGAACCAGCGTATTGGTTCTGGTTCTGGTTCTGTGATTTTTTGTCAATAAATGGACCAGACCGGACCATGATCACCCCTAGTCCGTACTGATTATACTGACTAGTGGGATACTGTTGACTCTATGGTGGACCCATCAATAATTGTTTCATCATCCCCTTAAGGTCCTCTACATCTGTCTCAAGCTTACTTGGCACACCACCACTCGATCCCACAACACTAACCTGTCTGAAACTCGATCTCCGGCCATGTGTCCTAGTGCTCTTAGCCAACTCATCAATTATCTCATTAGCCTCCTCAGTCGTCTTGTTGAGTATACTGCCCCCACAACAAGAATCCACCAACCGCTTATCCATGACTGTCAACCCTCCATAGAAATATACTATCAGCCGATCATCATCAAACCCATGATACGAGCAACTCCTGCACAACTTATGGAACCTGTTATAATACTCGTATAGAATCTCATCCACCTTCTGCTCCATGTTGATAATGTCCCGCTTCATCACATTGATTTGATCGGGAGGAAATAACTCATCAAGAAACACCTCCTTCATTTGCTGCCATGTGGTGATACTGTTAGGTGGGAGATGATAGTACCACGCACTAGCATCATCTTTCAGAGTGAAAGAAAATGCTCTGAGTAATAAGTGCTCTAAAGGAAGTGTAGCCGGCTTCATGCTTTGACATATCTGCACAAACTGGGACACATGCTGATTCGGATTCTCTCCAGGCATCCCAGTGAAGTGTGGTAACTGGCTCAACAGCCCCGGCTTCAACTCAAAAGTGACTCCGGCAGGTAAGACAGGGAATTGGACGGCATGTGGTTGCTCATTCCAATTCGGGGCAGTCCTTTGCCTCAATGTCTGATCTGCCATTTGCTATCTAACTCAAGAATTCCAAGCAGATTGTCAGTAGAACGGGTGTGGACCATAAAAGGTGCCACACTAAAAACAGAAATAAATAAATAAAAACAAAAAGGAAACTAAATAACTAAACTAACTAAAAATAAATACAACTAAAATAAAAAGAACAAGAACAAGAATTAAAATAAGAACGTAAACAAATAAACACCGTTCCCCGGCAGCGGCGCCAAAATTTGGTAGGCTTAGCCGCACACCTACTAAATTAGACCTACACTCGGCTACTAATAATGTAATTAGGGTAAGTCAGGGTCGATCCACGAAGAACGATGATTTGTTCACGAACAGTCACTTGACCAGATTGGGGGTTTAATTTGATTGTAATTTATTCCTAGACGGGAAAATAAACTAAGCGTTGAAACAATAATTTAAAGACACTTCAGATTGATCACTATCCCCGTCCTTTAATTCAATTTCATCGGTACTTCTATTCCTCTGCTAATCCTATTCACTTGATCACGAGATATATTGCAATCTCTGTCTCTTCTTACAGATTAGTCTATAGCAGTGGCACACTCACTATAAACACTAATTAATAAATTAATCTAACTGGCACAGTCTAGATCGCAGAATTAATTGATTCAATTTAAGAGACTAAGATCAAAAACGCTTTCTACAATTATTTCATATAGATAATCGTCTAATTTTGCCTACTCCCCGAATTGCTATGGCACATACACAATTCGTGGAGATGCTACAATGAAAACCCTAATTCTGGCACAGAACAGAGAATTCTAGCATAGATCGAGAAATAGAACTAATGGATTGGCCAAATCCATAAACCCTAAATATTAATCTAGAATCAGAACAGACAAAATTATAAATAGATCAACAAAAGAATAAAAAAAATTACCTCAATTGAATTAAAGTGGGTTCAAGATCTCAACCCAAAGTAATGGAGTTTTAGTTCTCCATGAAAAAACTCAAAAAACCAAGATCAAAAGAAGAGAATCCGTCCTCCTCCAAAGTCAAGAGGAATAGAATAATAATAATCTAATCTATATTAAAACTAAAACTAAATAATCACTTTTCAAAATTCAAATAAAAAGAATAAATAAAAATAAAGGGGAAAAAAAACAAAATAATAAAACTCCCTCTGCCAGATGCCGATTCCCCATGTGCTAATTTCCAAAACTTTTGCAATTCAGTCCCTGGAGTTTCACCATTTTCATTTCAGACCTCAAACTTTCAGAAATTGCAGCTTGGTCCCTGCAGTCTTTTAATTCTTCACAGCAAACCCTGGACTTTTCAACAATGCAAAACAGTACTTCAACTTCATCTTATACTTCTCCGCTTCGGTTGACTTTGACTTGACTTTGACTATTTTTTATTTGAGACAAGATTTTGAAGCTAACCAAAAATTACATCCGGAAAAATAATTAAATAAATAAAAACAACTATTCTACCCGGGATTACAATAAAAGTCCAAATTATAAATAATGCCCCAATTACATCAAATCTAGTCTAAGTACATCAAAATAAAGTGTTTTACATAGGAAAACAAGGGAAATAAATAATACAAAATCCACCGCATCAGTAAACTTAAAAGTTTGATAATCAAATTGATGGCGCCTAAATTGTACAATGATTAGAAATATAAATTACTCCATAAATAAACGTGAATTTTGATACTCATAACTTTATAAACATGAAAACAATAACTTAATATACCAGACATATATGATAATACAGGTGTGCATAACAAATTCAATATTGACCTCTTATAGGCATAAAAATATTGAACGTTTTTTATATTTTGTATGATATTGTCCGCTTTGGGCCAGGCAGCACATATTTGGTTTTTGGGTCATCTCCCAAAAAACCTCATACTAATGGAGTATGTGGACACTTTTATATAGTAAGCAATTTTTCGTTCAATTGCCGATGTGGGACTTGGGTTGACACCCCAAGAAACATCCCTCAAACCAAGGACCACCTCCAGCGAAGTTTACTTGTACCGCTGCTATTCACCACCTGCGGGACACGCCGCCCGATCACCAATATCGGGAAGACTTTCGACACAAGGCACACACAATGCTCCATTCACGATGTCACACTTGAGAAAATCCCACATATCTGACGCACACGATCCACTGCGTGTTGGGCCATCCATCAACCTGGGCTCTAATACCAGTTGTTGTAGCGCGACTACCCCACCACTCCACATTAGTACGATATTTTCCGTTTCATGTCCAACCCACACAAATATTTATTGGTACTTTCACCCACTTTTGTCAAGTTGATCACTACAAATTTAATGAGGGAAGAAATAAGACAAAACCTTAAATTTATGTCTTGCATAGATTTATTGTTTGTGTTCGTTAAATTGCTTTAGGCTGGATCCAGTCACAAGCAATTAAAATCAGGCATCCATGTTTGGACTGGCCCAATTAATTATCCATTTTTATGTCCGTGGACCAAGGATTTATGTTTGGATCTGCCCGATTCAACGTCCACCTTCCGTTCCATCACTTGCTTGAGTAGCCCATCGATAAGGGGACAAAATAATTTATTTATTTATTTAAAATATATAAATAAAAATGTATTTAAAGTAAACTTAAAATGAATTGAAAAAAAAATAATGACATGTCAATATTGGAACACATGCACACACACTTTGCATCAATATTAAGCATCTGATATGTTGATAATGAGCATGGCTATTGACACATGAAGACAGGGTCAACCCTAAAATATCATAACAGTTTAGAGGTTTTGTTCAAATTTTTTAGGTAAATACTAAATACAGAGAAAATTATATACAGGGAACGAAATATTCCAACGCTGCCCTTGCCCGTCTCGTGTAAGTATACACGAGATGTCATCTATCATCTCGTGTATATGTACACGTGATGACTCGTGTATGCACAGTAACAAACATATCGTCGCTGGCCGGTGATGCATCCCCGAATCGGACATAATCCTTGTGACCGAGTAGCTTGTGGATCTGACTCTCCAAAGTGACGTCCCAGTACTTCACAACGGCGTCGTCGCCTCCGGAGAAGAGATGAAGCTTATCAACCCTGGGGAACTGGACTAAATGAACAGGGAGAGAATGGCCGCCGAGGCGACGGAGGGGTTTCCGGGACTTGGCATCGAAGACCTGAATACGTCCGGAGAGGGAACCGGCAGCGAGGAGGCTTCCATCGGAACGGAAACAAGCAGAGGTTGCAGTATCTTTGAAGGAGATTTTGCTCCAATGTTTGGCCGGAAAATAGAGTAACAGTGGCGGAATGGGTAGCGGCGAAATCATGAGGGGATGTCGGAGAAAAAGCAAGGGAGGTGATCGATGAAACTAGGGTTTGGGTCTGTTTTTGATGCCTAAATGATTTCCAGTATTTGGATTCTGGGGTTGATTTTGACTTGTTTGAGGTGGGTTTTAGTTTAGGTTTGACAGGAAAGCTCTTCGCTATGGCGGTTGATCCATCTCGTATAAGTTCACACGAGATGTGTCTCGTATGAACTTATACGAGATGCGTCTCGTATGAGTTCACACGAGATGTGTCTCGTATGAGTTCATGCGAGATGCTTTCTGCCATTAAGTATATAAATGGGTATTTTGGTAATTTACTTAATTCCCTGTATTTAACTTCTCTGTATATAACCATGAGGGGATGTCGGAGAAAAAGCAAGGGAGGTGATCGATGAAACTAGGGTTTGGGTCTGTTTTTGATGCCTAAATGATTTCCAGTATTTGGATTCTGGGGTTGATTTTGACTTGTTTGAGGTGGGTTTCAGTTTAGGATCTAAAGTTAATTACAAAAACAACCTAAATATATAATACTATTCCCTCCATTTCAAAATAAATATTTTTTAAAAAATTAATCTTAATTTAAAAATTCTTTCATTTTGAGCAAGAGGTAGTAGAGTAGGAAAACATTAAAAAATAGGTACTTTAAAATTGGAGGTCCTGAGCAGTTGCTCACTTCGCTTATGCTAAAAGACGGCCCTACATTAATAAACACATTTCTAAGAATACTCAGTTTCTATTTAACCCATCTTCCCTCCCTCTCTTCCAACCTGTCTAGAAAACCCTAACCCATTCCGCCAACCTTTTTCTCCATAGTAAACCTAAGTCCTCCCTTTTCCATGGCATCACATTCCTCTCTCACTCCCCATTCCCGGGTCCCTGTTGGAATAGAGATCGCAAGGAAACAAAGAGAAGAAAATTTGTCAGGAGACACCAGGCGGGTGCTCGGGTACAACCAGGCGGGCGCTCGGTTTTGATCAGAAGGAATTGGTTTTTGGCGAGAGGCAAGCGGGCGCTCGGTACCTACCGAGCAGGCGCTCGGTGCCGCAGACGGGAATTCGCGATTGAGCAGTATTTTCGGGATTTCTCTTGTGTTTAGGTATAGGTCTTATTCTAGGGTGCATATTTAAGCAATGTACCACCCCCATACTCATTGTAACTCAGATTTAACATATTATAGTGCAATATCCTGGCTTGGTAGTGCCCCCAGACGTAGTCAAACATATTGACGAACTGTGTAAACAATTTCTTGTGTTCCTTTGTCTTTTGCTTTGTTTCTTTATTTCTTGTGCTTGTTTGTGGTGCTGGGTTTTTCTTGCGATTTGCTTGGGTGTTGGGAGGACTTATTCCACAACAACTGGTATCAGAGCTCCGGTTTAACGATCCGGGTTTATCAAGCAATCAAGAATGGGCAAGGATAAACAAGCGGTGGAGAAATTCCATGGGTCTGACTATGGGTTTTGGAAGATGCAAATAGAGGATCTCTTGTACAACAAAGATCTCTATAAGCCCTTAACAGGAGTCAAGCCAGAAAGCGAAAAACAGGAAGATTGGGATCTTATGGATCAGAAGGCCCTAGGGGTGGTTCGATCTACTTTGTCAAAGTGGATCGCGAAGACTACCAAGAAGGCGAAAACCACCAATGAGCTATTGGATTATCTTACTGAGAGATTTGAAACTCCATCTGCTGCAAATAAGGTTGATTTGATACGCAAGATGGGTAATCTCAAGATGCAAAAGAGAGGATCCATAGCTAAACACATCGATGAGTTTATGGATGTTATAGACTCATTGGCGGCGTTGGATATTACGTTTAGGGATGAGGTTCATGCTTGTCAATTGCTAGCATCCTTACCAGGAAGTTGGAGCGGAATGGTGACGGCGTTAAATGCTTCAGCATGTAAGAATAAATTTAAGTATGATGATGTTAAGGACTTTCTTTTAGGCGAGGAAAATCGTATGAAGAAGTTGGGGACACCATCTACTTCGGGATCGGCTTTAGCTACAACTAGCAGGGGAAAGCCGGGTACTAGCAACAAGGGGAGAACTGAATCAAAGGAAAACGTAGGAGGTGGTGAGTACAGGCCTAGGGAGAACAAAAATGAACCAAGGGTTGCCAAGGGATCGGTACAGTGCTATCATTGTAAGGAGTTAGGACACTACAAGAATGATTGTCCCATGCGAGGGGATAAATTGGCGAATGTGGTAACTGAGGGTGAAGATGTACTGGTTCTAAGTGTTTAGTAGTGCGCTAGAATCATGGGTGCTAGATTCGGGGGCATCATTCCACTCATGCGGGCATGCAAAGGAGATGAAAAATTATACTTCCGGTGATTTCGGAAAGGTCTATCTGGCGGATGGAGAGCCTTTGGAAATCAAGGGGAAGGGGGATGTCAGAATAGGAGCAATCGGACGGGAGGGTCTTACATCTACATGGGGTCAGACACATTATATTTAGTGAATAACACCAAGGATAGTATCGCGGTGGCGTCAGCCAAGGGTGATACGGATTTATGGCACTGTCGATTGGGTCACATGAGTGAGAAGGGGATGAAAGTACTTTGCTCAAAGGGATTACTACCGGGTTTGAAGACAGTCAACATGGGGATCTGCGAAGATTGTATGTTTGGAAAACAGGCGAGAAGCAACTTCTCGAGGACAGGTAGGGCTTTGAGGGAAGCAAAGTTGGAATTGGTTCACACAGATTTGTGGGGCCGGCCCCAGTAACTTTCTAGGTGCTGCGTCACACTACATGTCGTTTATTGATGATTCGACAAGGAAGGTCTGGGTTTATTTCTTGAAACACAAAGATGAGGCATTCGAGGTGTTTAAGAAATGGAAGCCTTTGGTGGAGAATCAGACGAGTCTTAAGCTCAATAGCTTGAGGTCTGACAATGGTGGGGAGTATGAGCTCAGGGAATTCAAAGAATATTGTGCAGCGAATGGTATTCGTATGGTGAAGACACCAAAGGTCACACCTCAAGATAACAGGGTTGCAGAGAGGAAGAACAGGATATTGAACGAGCGGGCTAGAAGTATGAGGTTGAAGTGTGGACTTCCGAAGACGTTCTGGGCATATGCGGTTGACACGGCGGCTTTCTTGATCAATAGGGGACCATCGGTACCATTGGGGCATGAAATTCCAGAGGAAGCATGGAGTGGCAAGCATGTAAATTCGTCATTTCTTCGCATATTTGGTTACGTTTCAAATGTTCATATTGATTCTGCTAATAGAACTAAATTAGATGCTAAATCTGTAAAGTGTACGTTTATTGGTTATGGTGGAGATGACTTCGGGTATAAGTTTTGAGATGACCAAAATCATAAGGTTATTCGTAGTCAGGATGTCATATTCAATGAACATGTGTTGTACAAGGACAGAAAAGGAGCATCTGATGGGATTAGTTCGGAACCAGAGGTTGTTGAGGTAGATATTCCAGACTCGGGTGGGAGCAGGACGGTTCATGATGACCATGATCAGGGGGTCACTGAAGATGAACCACATACTCCACGACCGGATATTCCGCTGCGCAGATCCAGCAGATTGCGTGGATCTCCTGATAGGTATTCTCCTTCGAATTACTATTTGTTATTAACAGATAGTGGTGAACCGGAATGTTATGCGGAGGCTGTTCGTAGTGCACTTGGTGATAAGTGGAAAGCTGTGATGGATGATGAGATGGACTTATTGAAGGCCAATAAAACTTGGGAGTTGATTAAACTGCCTAAGGGGAAGAAGGCATTGCATACAAGTGGGTTTACAGGATCAAAGAGGAAGCAAACGGCAGTAAGCGTTACAAGGCAAGGTTGGTTGTAAAGGGGTTTTGAACAAAAGTATGGTATTGACTACACCGAAGTCTTCACTCCTGTTGTGAAGATGACCACTATCAGAATGGTTCTGGGGATAGTAGTGGCAGATAACTTGTTGCTGGAACAGATGGATGTAAAGACGGCCTTTCTTCATGGGATTTGGAGGAAGAAATTTACACGGTACAACCAGGGGGATACTTGTCTAAGGGTAACGAGGAACTGGTTTGCAGGTTGACTAAGAGCTTGTATGGCCTTAAACAAGCTCCTAGGCAGTGGTACGGAAAGTTTGATGGATTCATGCATGACATCGATTTTATCAGATGTGAGACGGATCATTGTTGCTACTTCAAGAACACTGACAACTGGTACATAATCTTGCTATTATATGTGGATGACATGCTAATAGCGGGCTCTAGTAGTAGAGAGGTAAATATATTGAAGGCACAGTTGTCAGAGCAGTTCGAGATGAAGGATTTGGGGGAGGCCAGAAAAATCATGGGCATGCAGATTGACCGGGATAGGGAGTCGGGTAAGTTGTTTCTTTCACAAGCAGAGTACATCGAGAAGGTCTTGGCAAGATTTTGCATGGAAGAGGCAAAGCCAACAGGTACACCATTGGGTATGCACTTTAAGCTATCCGAGAAGGACTCACCTAAGGGCAAGGAGGAGTGTGACAAGATGGGTAGGACTCCATATGCTTCGGCAGTGGGGAGTCTAATGTATGCTATGGTCTGTATAAGGCCGGACATTGCACATGCGGTGGGAGTAGTCAGCCAGTTTATGGGCAATCCAAGGAAGCAACATTGGGAAGCGGTTAAATGGATCCTTCGTTACTTAAAGGGTATTGCTGGTAAGGCTCTATGTTTCTCAAGCAAGGATGTCGTGTTAGCGGGTTATGTTGATGCGGATTTGGCATCAAGTGATCTTGATAAGAGGAGAAGTACTACGGGTTATGTGTTTACATTGGGTGGTATGACAATCTCTTGGGCTTCTAAATTGCAGAAGATCGTGGCTCAGTCTACTGCGGAAGCAGAATATGTGGCAGTGACAGAGGCAAGCAAAGATATGGTATGGTTGCAGAACTTCTTGGGTGAACTTGGGAAGACGCGAAGTGGTAATGCTCTCTACAGTGACAGTTAGAGTGCAATACATTTGGCTAGGAATCCAACTTTTCATTCTAGGACGAAGCACATCGAGCTGAGGTTTCATTACATCAGACATCTTTTGGAGAGGAAGATCTTAAGGCTGGAGAAGATTCAAGGATCGGAGAACCCGGCTGACATGTTGACCAATGTTGTAAACCTTGATAAGTTGAAGCTATGCATAGCTTCAACGGGGCTTGGAGAATAGGGGAGGAGGAAGGCACTAACATGATCAAGGTGAGCACTATGGCACTAAGGATGAGTTGAAGAACGGATACGGGGCTTGAATACACGGATTAATCTCTAGGTGGGAGATTGTTGGAATAGAGATCGCAAGGAAACAAAGAGAAGAAAATCTGCCAGGAGACCAGGCGGGCGCTCGGGTACAACCAGGCAGGCGCTCGGTTTTGATCAGAAGGAATTGGTTTTTGGCGAGAGGTAAGGCTCGGTACCTACCGAGCAGGCGCTCGGTGCCGCAGACGGGAATTCGGGATTGAGCAGTATTTTCGGGATTTCTCTTGTGTTTAGGTTTAAGTCTTATTCTAGGGTGAATATTTAAGCAATGTACCACCCCATACTCATTGTAACTCAGATTTAACATATTATAGTGCAAGATCCTGGCTTGGTAGTGCCCCCAGACGTAGTCAAACATATTGACGTACTGGGTAAACAATTTATTGTATTCCTTTGTCTTTTGCTTTGTTTCTTTATTTCTTGTGCTTGTTTGTGGTGCTGAGTTTTTCTTGCGATTTGATTGGGTGTTGGGAGGGATTATTCCACAACAGTCCCTTCCTTTCCTCCACAACCCTTTACTATAGTTTCAACAAAAAATCAGAAAATATCAAAGAAAGAACCGAGATGTATTCGGTCATGAGGGGTGTATTCGGTTGCTCACCTCACTTATAATTTAATATCTATTTTTTTTAAATTATGAGAGATTTCTTGCTTTTTAGATTATGAATTCGGTATTATTGTTATTGAATTGATGAATAAATCGTGTTGCTTTGCTTCTTGTTTTATTATATGTTATCTCTCATCAGTCGAGAGTCTTTTCATTCTCCCTTTTGTTGGCAACCTCTGCCTTCTGTCCTATGTGGGAGCCTTAGAATTATTTTGATGTTTTTTTATTGGTGCAATGTTTGAGATGTTTGGTTGCGCATTTACTGTTGACTCAAATGTATTACTTTCTCGTGCTTTTAAAGCCAAATTCTTACGGTTCAGGGGTTTACTAAAGACCGGTGTTGAGTCGTGTCCAAGTTTTGCTTGGAAACATATTTTTGCATCACAAGTTATAATTTGCAAGGACATTCATTGGAGATTTAGTTCGAGTTGGCCATCATTACTCGAGATGTATTAAGCTATTTACGTGTAGATTTTAATTGCAATTATTACATTTTGAAAGGCCTCTGTCATTTGTGGAACACACTCTTTTTTAATTTTATTAATGCAATTATATTTTGTTCACTTAAAAAAAAAGAAAAAAAAAGACAAGTAGAAAGGAAATTAAAATAGGAAAAAAAAATGCAAAAAAGTACCCCCAACTATTGAGGTTGTGCGGGTTTAATAACTTATCTCATTTTTGTTATAACAAAAATACCTAAACTCTTTTTGATGTGCAATGAAAGTACACGCCGTTCAAATTGGCTGTTAAGTTGTCATCTGCTCATTATTTTAGAGCAAAATGGTCAAAACATAATAAGGATAGTCTTTAAAAGTATTTTTATTTTCTTTAGTCCTTAATATATTAATCGTTTTCCTATTAGTCCTTAAAAATTATTTTTAGTTTCATTTTGGCCATTAAAGTGAGTTTTTTTTTATTAAAAATGTCATAACCAACACCAACACCTACCACCGCTCATAACCAGCACCGCTGCCACCACCTACCATCACCACCACCACTGTCCTTTAAACTAACAATTCCCAAATCAAAAATTACAAATCACTCACCCACATCCTTAATTCTTGTTATGCAACAAATCAAAAATAATAAAAAGAATCAAAATAAATGCTTCCTATGTAAACCACCATCATCAATACCAACTCCAAATCAAAAATTAACAAACAAGCCCAGATTTATGAAACCAAGTTATGAAACCCAGGTGATCGGGACTAAGCTGTAGACCTTCAACCCAGATCGTGATCATCGTCTATTTGAGAATCTAGGGTTTCGTCGCCATTAAATCTCTAGGGTTTCGGCACTATAAATCTCTAGGTTCCGGCGCTAAATATGTGGAATTGGCCTAAAACATTTCGAAATCTCTACACCTTTTTTGCTACTGCCGAGTTTCTGCCTGATTTCGGACGACCATTGTGGGAATTTGAAGCTTTGTTTTATAATGGAGGATTTGTTTTGACTAGGATATTAATGTTACATGAGAGAGATGCAAGGGGAATGGAGGTGTTAACCTTTTTGTCTTTCTGAAACGCTCTTCACCCTTGAGTTTCCAATTTTATCCTCCAAAAAAGTTTATGTGAATAGTCACATGCGTGATTAACGGCAGAAAGTGAACAACGTGAGCAATATGTACTTTCATTGCACATAAAAAAAAGTTTGGGTATTTTTGTTGTAATAAAAAATGAGATGAATTATTAAACCCGCACAATCTCAATAGTTGGGGTATTTTTCTTTGCATCTTTTCCTTAAAAATAAGTACTCCCCCGTCCCAGAGTAAAGGTCCTACTTTCTATTTTGGTACGTCCCAGAACAATGAGATGAATTATTAAACCCGCACACTCTCAATAGTTGGGGTATTTATTTTTGCATCTTTTCGTTAAAAATAAGTTCTCCCTCCGTCCCAGAGTAATGATCCTACTTTCTATTTTGGTACGTCCCATAACAAGAGTCTCTTTCTTAAAATAGCAAAGAATCTTTACTATTCATCTCACTCATTCTCTCTCCTAATTTACTTTTATACTCACAACACCAATTAACTTATTATTCTTTCTCACTTATTCTTTTCCTACTTTACTTTTACACTTACAACATTTACTTTACTTCCACAATTTCTTAATCTCCGTACAAATGGAAGGCATGAATCTTACTCCGGGACGGAGGGAGTACAAAGATGCCTTCGACTTTAAATTTTTTTACCCAACTTTTATGTTATGGATTAACTTGAGTGTTAGGCTTGTTAACCCAAAATTGAAAAGGTTACCGGAGGAAGTAATAATCCATTCGACAAATCCCTTTATCCCGTCCTCTAACCTTGCCGCCGGCATCTTTATCACCCTCAATTTCCCGTTTTCCGGTAGTAGAGAGAAGCGGAGAGATGTCGTTCGCCGGCGACGAATCCAAGCCAAATCTAATCTTCACCTACGGCACTCTCAAACGAGGCTTCCCTAACCACTCCTTAATGCAATCCCTAATCTCGAGCAACGATGCCGATTTCCTCGGCTCCTACACAACCGACCTCCCCCTCCCTCTCGTACGCGGTCCCCACGGCGTTCCTTTCCTCCTCAACCTCCCCGGCGCCGGCCGCCACCGTGTCCAGGGCGAGCTCTACGCTGTTTCCGATCGGGCGCTAGAGCCTCTCGACGAACTCGAAGGGATTACGCTTGGACATTACGAGAGGCTCCCGATCGCTCTCCGGCCGGATGTTGGCGGAGATTTGGTGCATGCGGAGGCGTATTATGCACACCGGAGTTTCGCGGAGGAGATGTGGCGGAAGAATGGGAAGGAGGGATTTGGTGTTTATGGCGATGGCGAGGCGGAGCTTTATGTTAGGAGGGATGCGAGGCCAAAAGATCGGAGTTTCATCGAAGAGATTAGATCGTTCTGTTCTTCAAATTGAGTCAGAGGAATGATGATTCTTACACATCGATTTGTAAATATGAAGTAAGCAGCTCGGATTAAACTGTATGTGGATCCTTTAATCTTCATTATTTAATTTGATCGTACTTATTAGTTAGGTCACATTTGATTATCTCAGTGTAATCTCTCAATTTTTGTTGAGAGATTACGCATATGAATAAAATTCAATTGAAGAAATCATATTCAAGTTGGATTGTTTCTTGTGCAGTGTGAAATGGAATTGAATTGTTATTTTTCCTGTTCTTGAACCGTGTTTCCAATTTTGAGATTTTGTTTATCGGATTAGGATTGGTTGACTCGAGTCCGACTGTTTTTAGGATATACTGTTGTGTAGATTATTAGAAATCTTGATATCTTGGATGCTGCATTGTGATTTGAGTAGTGTTGTGCTAAGAACCTACGCTTGAACCTGCATAACTAGATTAGATTTCCGGTTGCCAACATCTTCCTAATAGATTATTTGGCAACATGATTGACACAAGACGAGCAATTTCAATGTTTTATTTTGCTTTCCTTATGTCAGTGGCACTACATTTAGGTTGGATAAAACATGATTTTGTTACTAAGATTATTTGGCAACATGATTGCCACGAGACGAGTACGCAGCTTGATTAAGACAAAAGTTGGTTTCATTCGGAGGAGATTGTGTTATTGATGCTACTTATGCTACGGGATATTATGATGGTAGGACTTGGGTAATATTGATGACATATGAGGATTCATGTTAGCCGAACCCAAATTATTTTGGGACTAAGGCTTTGTTGTTGTTGTGCTACGAATGAACTTTGAGCCATAATTTTGTGTTGATTTGATTACCCTAATGGAATCTTAAGCTTGCTATTGATAGTATTCTGATGGTGTATCCATAACAAGTTTTAGATTTTCATTAGTATAATTAAATCAATCTATAATTATTGCTCAAAGTTCATTCACGTAGTAATGGCGGAAAAAAGTGGGAGGATTATTTTGGGATGGAGGGAGCATTAACAATAAATTTAGATCTTAGAGAGAACATTGCTCTGAACAAAAACACACTAGGGATCCTGTATCACCTTTAATTAAACCATGATGCAAGAAAGAGAAAACTGACCAAAAGAAACTTATTTCTTTTGGTCATAAGCACTGCATTAGTAAAACTTATTTCTTCGCGGATAGTTTTACTTGTGCACAAATATTTGCAGACTGTAGAGAAAATTTAAGTTATGAACTTTGCATTTTGATGGCATTGCAATACTATCCCTCCAGGATAGAACGATAAAGTGTCTCACTCGTAGGGTCTCCCACTCTCCCCATTCCACTAGTGGTCACCTGTCACGTTTGATCTTGTCAATGTCTTCAGCCTCCCCACTAACATTGTTCAGTTCCACCAATTGTAGAACTTAAGCTCTTCTCAATTTTAAGTGTAGGCTGTCATAAAAAAAATCACATCCTTGTTTACTTTTAGCATTTTTAACCATTGTACTTTACTTGAGCTTCGGTTTTAACCTCTCTCTAACTAGTTGTAACGCCAGAACACCCTATACAAGGTGATCTAGGCCTTGGTGGTGAAAAGACAAAAAGTTGTTCAGGCATGTGATCACCCACAATACATGCATATGTATAGCTTTATGTCTGGCTTCTATGCTGCTGTTGACTTTGATTGATCGGCTTCATTTCTGCTTATGGTGGTGGGGCAATCTGATAAGATTAGATTTCCCTGCAAGTGAAAAAGAACACAACTTTTCTTGTTCTCTTTCACACCTAGGATTACCAAAATGGCCCCCATTCAATCCTCTCTGTTACCAACATTCATCAATCATTCTGGAAAATGAAAAACTGGTGGACAGAGATGAAGGTTTCTTACATTACTTCTTAAGCATTCAAGTTTCCTTTTTTTTTTTTTTTTTTTTTTTTTTTAACTTCAACCCATTTCAAGATCGATAAAATTAGGGGAAAATAGTGCTACAAGAACCCTCATTATGCGTGAGGACCAAGGAAGGGCCGACCGGCCCTACAAATATTATGTTGGAATCTCCTCTGTGTTTTCTGTGTTCATACTAATGCACTAAGATGGTTTGTTACATGTCTTTATTATGATTGTGTGTTATGTTATCTCTTCATGCTGAAGCAACATATATTTGACTTCATTTCATGGTTGGAAGACAACAATGTCAAGTACCCTAATGAGTATATCTCACATGGGGAGAGGGTGGGGGGGGGGGGGGGGGGTAGTGTCACATTAAGGGGTATTTAGCTGTATTCATTATACTCACCTAAATTTCCACCACAAAAAGAGAGAA
This sequence comes from Campanula takesimana, assembly GCA_026119855.1. Taxonomy (NCBI): domain Eukaryota; kingdom Viridiplantae; phylum Streptophyta; class Magnoliopsida; order Asterales; family Campanulaceae; genus Campanula; species Campanula takesimana. Next base: position 500,798 of record JAOWBW010000703.1, read on the forward strand.
CATAAATAGAAGATGAGTATTTTATTTTATTTTTTCTTACATGAAGATGATTATATGTGGGTGACTATATACACAACAACAACTAGAATAATAACAATAACCTTTAGTCCCAAAATTATTTGAGGTCGGCCAATGAATCATCAATAAGAGGTAAGAAGAAAATGAAGATATGGTATAAAAAATGTGAAAGCAAAGAAGAACTTTTAAAGAAGAATAAATGGAAGAAAATTTGGAAAAAAAAAAAAAAAAAAGAAGAAAACGAAGGAAAATCAAAACCCATCATCCACATAAATTTTTGCCCTCCACTCTGTTCTCTTCAACGCCATAAATGTTTACACTTAGGGCGAAGATCCTTCTTACAACCATTACCAGGTTTCTCATATGATCCAAAAATCGTCTCGTAACAATGTTGTAAGTTTAAGAAGTTAATTTCTTTCTGTAGCTTTTTGTTCTTGAGTTCACAGATTGAGTGAGATGGTTTCCTTCCGCTTTTATTTTGATTACTCTGCATTGTAGGGGTGATCACTGTCCGGTCCGGGCCATTTTTTTTGACAAAGAATGACAGAACCAGAACCGGATCCAATGCTCCGATTCTATAAAAATTTAGAACCGGAACCAAACCAACACAATACACACTGGTTCTGGTTCTACTGGTTTGGTTTGGTCTGGTCCGGTTCTACAATTTATTAATCATTTAAAGTTTATTTGTTTTCAAAATTTCTTAACTCACAACATTGACAAGATCAAACACAATATAAACTTAATATCAATTATAAATCAAGATCAAACCCAAATAAAAATTGAAGCATCGTCGAGTTATACGATCAAATGTCTTAATCCACAAAGTATAATTACTATGGTATTAGATATGATAACCATTGATTAACAAAAAAAAACACACATTGTTCATCTTGCTTGTCAATCTGCTGCCATCATTCACGAACAAAGAAATGATATGAAAAATGTAAGTTGAAAAGTGACAATAAGGATTACTAGTCTCGGAGTCTGTGACTTAGAGTTTGCCGGTTTGGGACCTTGGGTTGGGTACAAAATTACAAAGTCAAATCGGTCTTTGAAAAATTATAACACAAAAATAAGTATTCCCTCTGTCTCAGAGTATATGTCCACCCTCCCATTTACACGAAGATTAAGAAATGGTGGAAGTGATGTAAGTGTTGTGAATATAAAAGTAAAGTAGGAGAGAATGAGTGAGAGTGAAAAGTAAGTTTATTGGTGTTGTGAGTATAAAGTAAATTAGGAGAGATAATGAGTGGGAGTAATAGTAAAGATTTTTTGCCATTTTTAGAAGTGAACATATACTCTGGGACTGGCTAAAAAAGAAAGGTTGACATATATTCTTGAACGAAGATGTATATAATTATATTTGCTATAAGATATACATATAAAATAAAAATACATAGCATATGCACAACTGGTCTGGTTCTAACTGGAATTAATTTTATCAAGAACCAGAACCGAACAAATATATTGGTTCCATAATATTCTGGAACCGGAACCAAACCATATGTACTGGTCTGGTCCGGTTTGGTTCTAAAATATTTTTGCTCACCCCTACTGCATTGCAATAAAACAATGAGTATCTCGCTTCCAGCATAAAAAAGAAAAAAAGACTTTACTCAATTTGTCCCGAAATGATCTTCCTACTTTTCAATTTGTCGATATGAAGGTACTTTGAGCCATAATTTAGGTTAATTTGATCATTCTAGTGAACATCTAAAAATTGTTATCGATAGTATGAAAAAGAATGCTGTGTGATAATGGGCTTGTTGCTTTTGTAGACTTGTAGTCTCTCCTGGTATGTCACCTTCCCCTCCATCGAGAGAAGAGATTCATCGTCTACACAATGTGACTGAGCTACATCATTATTTAATTCCTGATCTATTAATATGCAATTAAAAATACTAACGAAGTTGTTACTTAAATATACAACCTTGGTTAAATGAGTAGGATATCCATTTATGGGGTTAAAGAATGAGAAATATTCAAGAGAGAGAATAACTCAATAGGATAAACTGATTAAATGTGGGAAACAACTTGAGCACACTAATGGGAGCTAGGAACAGCAACAATATTTTATTGTGGTGTATTTCTGTATAGGACCACATTGTGGGACAAGAAGAGCTTCTCTTTGCATGTGCTTCAGCCACTCAGGTTTTCTTTCGAAACCCTAACCATTCCTATAAATAGCGGCATTCTGTGCTTCTCTAAGTCAGGATACTTGGATTTCGAGAAGAAAATATTTGTTCCTAATGGCTATTCGCAAAACTTTCAGTGTGGTTTTGTGCCTGCTACTTTGTGTGGGCATTTGTGCTGCTAGCAGAGGGCTCTTCACTTATGAAGAGCACGTAGGTGGTTATGGTGGTAGTTCAGTTGCAGGTGGTGGTGGTGGTGGAGGGGGTAGTGGTGGCGGTGGAGGAGCTGCTTATGGTGGTGCAGGAGAGCATGGTTCTGGATATGGAGCCGGTGGTGGTGAAGGAGCCGGTGAAGGGTACGGTGGGGCTGTCGCTGGAGGACATGGAGGTGGTGGAGGCGGTGGAAGTGGAGGTGGAGGTGGAGGTGGTGCAGGAGGAGCACATGGAGGCGGTTATGGTGGAGGAATAGGAGGTGGTAGTGGTGGTGGATATGGTGGTGCTGGAGGAGAAGGCGGCGGTGGTGGAGGTGGACATGGAGGTGGTGGTGGTGGAGGAGCTGGTGCAGGAGGAGCTGGAGGAAGCGGATATGGTAGTGGTGGTGGTGCTGGTGGAGGTGTAGCACATGGTGGTGGATATGGTGGTGCTGGAGGAGAGGGTGGCGGTGGTGGAGGAGGACATGGTGGAGGTGGTGGAGGAGCTGCTGGTGCAGGAGGTGCCGGGGGAAGCGGATATGGCAGTGGTGGCGGTGCTGGTGGAGGGTCAGGAGTAGCACATGGCGGTGGATATGGAGGAGGTGGTGGAGGTGGAGCTGGCGGTGGGGGCGGCTATGCTGCAGGAGGAGAGCATGGTGGTGGATACGGAGGTGGCAGTGGGGCCGGTGAAGGTGGTGGTCATGGTGGTTATGCACCTTGAGAAAATCATTGACATGATTCATATTGCCTAAATGATATTGTCTTTGATTTACAACTATATAGTATATAGTACTAAGAATAACAAGATTAAGTCTTGCTTGGTATTTATTGTGAGTCCTGTGTTCTTTGTTGTACTATGTATTAGATGCTTCAAAAGAGTGGCATCAATCTGTATTCTTCCTTCTTTCTAGTTATTTATGAAGTTTTTATAACATGCAAAATGCAAACACATGCTGTGTAGGTAGTTTCTTTTTTTTCTTGCATAACAATCAACGTGCATGAATGTATATCCTAGCTCCCACATAGAATTCGAATTTGTGTTCAGATGACTAGCATTTATATGCAATTAACGGGGGTTAATGAATCCCCGAGTAGTGGATACCGCCTGATGTGTGGTTGTGTGGAGATAATGTGTTGAAAAAATAGGATTCAGCGCTATAGCAATAAGACTGCATAACAGTCAGACAAGCTCAGAGTCACGACTCACGAGGTAACCCAAATATTCTATTTTAGTGTCTATTTAGAGAAGAATATCAATACTTCTAGGAATGATAGGACTATATGTTCTTTCAATTCTTGCCAAGTACATTTCAAACTGAAAATGAACTAACAAAGTTGATTTTTTCTTTTATATATCCATCTACATGAAAATTACAAGGGATAGATAAGACACAGTCTTGAACTTAAAACTTAGTTTTGCTTCACATTTACTAACATGGAAGTAGCCCGATGTCTTGAGTGATGCTATCTGGGACAAGAAAATGGCTGTTGTAAACTCGTAATGAACGAATAAAAGAAAGAGGAAAAGGGTGCCCTTCCACTAGCCATAGGCAAACGAAGATGGCATGGACATACAATTACGCCTAAAATACAAGATTTTTTAAAAATGAATCACCGGTATTAAGTCAATACATTTTTACATTGGGTGGTGACTAATTCGGTTCGAGTCAGGTAGGACGACCAAGGCCCTACCAAGCTTTAACACAGCTGCATTCTCAGAGCTGAAATCCCAGACTACTCCTTATCATGTGATCTAGGTGCTTGATTAAGTTAGAATACCTTCTTATCATCATGTGATCTAGGTGCTTGACGGTAAAAGACAAGGAGCTGGTCTGGCACGTGATTGCCCACAATACATGCACATGCTGTTGATTTTGATTGATAGGTGATGGTGGTGGTGCGATCTGATAAGATTAGATTTCCTAAGTCAAAAGAACACAAACTTTTCTCTACCACACTTGGGATTACTAAATTGGTCCTTTGAAAATCCACTCTCTGGTACCAACATATACACTCATCAATCATTCTGCATATAAGAAATTTGGTAGACAGGGAGGAAGGTGCCCAACATCAGTTCTTATGCAAATACTCCCTCCGTCCCAAAATAACCATCCCAATTTTATGGCCGTTACTAGGAATGAACTCTGAGCATTAACTTTAAGTTGACAGAATTATAGCAATGAAAATCTAAACTTGTAATTGATATACCATCAACAATACTATTAATAACAAGTTTTAGATTTTCATTAGGATATTGAAATAACCTAAAATTATTGCTCAAAGTTCATTCGTAATAACAACCGAAAAAGTGGGAAGATCATTTTGACACGGAGGGAGTATTATGGTAGAATCTTCTCTATGTTTTATGTGTTCACACTAAAGCACTTCTAGTATGCTATGCAATATGTAATGTTAAAGATGTTTTGTTAAATGTTCTTAATTATGATTGTTTGTTATGTTATCTCTTCATACTAAAGCAAGATATGTTTGACTGCATTTCATGGTTGGAGGACACCCTTATCAAGTACCCTAATGAGTATATTTCACATGGGAATGAGGGTAGTGTCAACATTAAGAGGTATTTAGCTGTATTCATTTATCCTCACCTACATTTCACCACCAAAAAAGAGAACAGAAATAATAGATTATTTATAACTTTTTTTAATTATTATTACTCTCTCCGTCCCAAAGTATATATCCACACTCCCATTTACATGGAGAGAGAGAGAATGAGTGGGAGGGCATATTAAGTTGATTGGTGTTGAGTATATATAAAAGTAAAGTAGGAGAGAAAATGAGCGGGAGGAATAATAAAGATTTTATGCCCTTTTTGGAAGTGACATATACTCTGGGACGGACTAAAAAGGAAAGTGGACATATACTCTGGGACGGAGCGAGTATTATTTTTTCTGTATGGTTATCAGTTTGGGAATCTTTACACATTAGAACTCATCAATTACCTGGGAGTATATCGCTATGACTTTGAGACCCTTTGAACTACCAATGTTGCTCTAAAATATGCATTGCATAATCGAATAGCCTGATTATTTAAGAGTCTCTCCTGGTATGCATGTCACCTTCCCTCACCCGAGAGTAAGAATCGAGTGTCTAGAGAATATGACAGGCCTACATCATGCATTTAGGTCTAACAGCGACGCTCTGTCGTTGAATCTCCCGATCATAGATTACCAATCACAAGCTCACAGCACTCTTTCTACTATCAGGTAGTGGAAACAAATTTATAGTAATGCAATTTCTGAAGTTCAAATACAATTAAAAATACTAACAAATGAATTATTAATATACAATCTTGATCAAAATGAGTAGGATATCCATCAATGGGGGTTAAAGAATGAAAATATTCAAGATAGAGAATAAACCCTTGGCTCTTTAATAGGATAAATGTGGGAAACAACATAAGCACACTAAATGCAAAAACTATAAAAAAAATCCAAGACAAAATAATATGCATCATTTTTATAAATAAAAATAAAGATTACAACGATATACGACGCACTGACATTTCCTGAAAGTGATTTATGACTTCATCAACGCTTACATCGTCTAGTACATCTTTTTCAACGTAAGACACTAAAGAATCATTAAGCATATCATCCCCATACGATTACGCAACTCGGACTTCACAATCTTCATTGCAGAAAATATCCTTTCGGCTGTTGCAGTTGCAACGTGTAAAATTAATAACAATTTGATCAACATATATACCAACGGATAAGTCTTATGTTTGTTCTTTGCAACCATCTTTTGAGCAAGACCACTAGTATCAAGAACAAGTGAGAAGTCTTCATCATTTCTGACATCTCGAATGTAATTCTCAAGTTGACTATCAAGCACATCAAGAGCGAAATCATCAAACTCATATGGGTAAAACATGGCCAACTTAATTAAAGCTTTCTTGTCAAATGAAGCAAACGAGTTAATCGGATCAAGACAAGCAATTAGGCTAAGCAACTCTGTATTAGTGTTATCAAAACGATCATTCAACTCTGAAAGTTGAGAATCTATCACCACATAAAACACTTCAACCCGATAATGAATCAAGTTGCTCACTTGAACACCTCTCCTCGAAACTCTTCCATCCCTCGAGTAAATTATGAAATTATCCTCCATACTTGGTACCCAAATATCATTCTTATCACAAAAGTTTGTAGTTTCGTTGATCAAGTTATCCCAACCATGTTCTCTCAATTCTTGTAATCTCTCTTTGGCTATTTTAACAAGCTTCATGGCATTTACAAGATCTTGATCCTTCCTTTGTAATGCTAGTGACAAATCAAGAGTGATTCCCAAAACCGACTTCATCAAATGCAACACAAAAGCAAACTCAAAGCAACATATATTTCTCAAAAGAGTGTTAGCTTGACCACTATGAGCCGCATCTTCACCACTTTCTTGTAAATGCTCTAGCACACCAACCACCGAAGAGAACAATTTAATCAAACTCACAATTGTAAAATAATAAGAGTTCCAACGTGTATCCCCGGGCCTTTTTAAAGTGCCTTCTTGATTTAAACCTTTGCCGGTTTCAAGATCATCAAAAGACACTCTCTCCATAACCTTTTCAAAATTTTTATCGCGAAGCGACTCTTGACGTTTACAAGAGCCACCAACAATGTTTGCCAATGATGAAAGAAACCCAAAAAAATTTGAAAGTTGCATATTCTTCTTTGTAATTTGCACAAGAGCTAGTTGAAGTTGGTGAGCAAAACAATGAACATAGAAAGCACATTTATTTTCTTTCAAAATTAAACTCTTAAGACCATTAAACTCCCCTTGCATATTGCTAGCTCCATCATAACCTTGCCCACGTACACGAGACAAGCTCAAGCCAAATGTTCAAAGAAGAGACTCAAGGGAGGCCTTTAGGCAACGTGCCGTAGTGTTTGGAACACGAACAATGCCAAGAAAACGCTCCATGATCTTCCCTTCATGATTCACATAATGTAATGCAACTGCCATTTGTTCTTTGATCGAGACATCACGAGCCTCATCAACCAACAAAGCAAAGAATTCATCTCCAATATCACAAACAATCGACATGGAAACAAAATGAGCAAAGGCGGAAATAATTTCCTTTTGGATTGTTGGAAACTTCAGAATGCAATTTCCTGGAGCATTATCTAATATCACTCTTTTAACTTCTTCATTGTCTTCTCTCATAAGCTCTAAAAGATGAAGAAAGTTTCCTTTATTTACTGAATTCTTGGACTCATCATGACCCTGAAAAGCAAGTCCTTGCCTTAAGAGGTATCTAACAGCCTTCACCGAAGTCCGCACTCGAACGTAGTATTCCCTCTTAGTTTCCTTGTTTTTATTTTCAATAGGAACATCAATATGAGCGGACGTATATAGTAAATCTTGAGAATCCATGTAGCAATGATTATGAATGCTATCATGGTTTCCCATATGTTTCTTAAATCCTTTCTTAATGTTCCAATTCGTATAACTTTCACTTACAAATGTACCCCCTCCGCCTTGATCTCCATGTTGAGGCTTAAAAAGATAGCAATATAAACAATATGCTGCGTCTTTACTCTCACTATATTCCAACTAATGAAACTCACCATACCAATCAACATTAAACCGACGTGGGGCATTGTAAATTATGGTTTGAGGAAAATTACTAAGGCGCGGTTGACAAGGGCCTTTGAGTAAGTAGGATCTACGAATCATTTCAAGCTCCTTAGGATTACTAGCAAGGCGAGACAATGGTAATCTCAAACCCGAACCAGCCTCAATTCTTAAAGAATTATCATGTACTTGCCGTTGAGAAGAAGTACCTTGTGCGATTTCTTGTTGAACTTGAACCCTTTCAATATTGACAATATTAGGATCAAGATCAAGTGCAGCCGAAGCGGATGGCTCACATCGAGGGCCTTTGGTGAAGAATCCATAAAGCTTAGATTGCTTACCTATCATAAATTATAACAACAATTGCTAAATAAATCCCCAAATCATCAATTTTCAATTTTTAAAACCCTAAAATTGAATTACAAAAAATACCTTTTTGAGACATTGCCGGAGAAGCTCGGAGCTCTGGGGAAGGAGAAGCCGATGTAACTCCCGGCCTGTAATCACCGACACGGCGATACCACCAGAGGAAGGAGAAGTGCTGCTGTATGATCGTCTCGCTGTGAGACGCAACGCAAGACTTTTCGCTTTCGCCGTCTCTCTCTCTCAACTCTCTCCCAAATCCCAATCGATCGACTGAAATGAAAACTAACCTTCCAGCGGCAAACTAAAGAGAAAACGGGAGGGCTGTTTTGAAATTCATAATTTAACAAAATTTAACTTAACTCATATTAACACTTTGCACCTCTATTCTTTCAAAAATAACACTTTGCACCCCTATATTTTTTTTAATAAATACTCGGTAAAATTTTTGGAAAAACTCAGGGTATGCAGCTGCGTACCCTGGCGACACACTGGATCTGCCACTGCTTCAGCCACTCAGGTTTTGCTTTTGAAACCCTAACTATTCCTATAAATAGCAGCATACAATGCTGCTCTAAGTCAGGGTAATTGTGGGATTTTGAAATAGAACATTTGTTTTATAATGGCTATTCACAAGAGTTTAAGCGTGGTTATGTGTGTGTTACTTGGTGTGACCATTTGTGCTGCTAGTAGAGGCCTTTTCACTTATGAAGAGCATGTAGATGGTTATGGTGGTAGTTCGGTTGTAGGTGGTGGTGGTGGTGGAGGAGGGGGTAGTGGTGGCGGTGGAGGAGGTGCTTATGGTGGTGCAGGAGAGCATGGTTCGGGATATGGAGCCGGGGGTGGAGAAGGAGCCGGTGAAGGGTACGGTGGGGCTGTTGCTGGAGGACATGGAGGTGGTGGAGGCGGTGGAAGTGGGGAAGAGGGTGGTGGTGGTGCAGGAAGAGCACATGGAGGTGGTTATGGTGGGGGAATAGGAGGTGGTAGTGGTGGTGGATATGGTGGTGCTGGAGGAGAAGGCGGCGGTGGTGGAGGTGGACATGGAGGAGGTGGTGGTGGAGGAGCTGGTGCAGGACGAGCCGGAGGAAGAGGATATGGCATTGGTGCTGGTGCTGGTGCTGGTGCTGGTGCTGGTGCTGGTGCTGGTGGAGGTGTGGGAGTAGCATGTGGATATGGTGGTGCTGGAGGAGAAGGTGGCGGTGGTGGAGGAGGACATGGTGGAGGTGGTGGTGGAGGAGCTGGTGCAGGAGGAGCCGGGGGAAGCGGATATGGCAGTGGTGGCGGTGCTGGTGGAGGGTCAGGAGTAGCACATGGCGGTGGATATGGAGGAGGTGGTGGAGGTGGAGCTGGAGGTGGAGGCGGCTATGCAACAGGAAGGGAGCATGGTGGTGGATATGGAGGTGGCAGTGGGGCTGGTGAAGGTGGTGGCCATGGCGGGTATGCACCTTGAAAAACAAATCATCAACCTCTCTTCTTCTAAGAGATTCAAAAATGTCCCTTAATGGATATTGTCTTTAAGTCTTGCTTGGTATTTTATTGTGAGTCTCGTGATTTTTATTGTACTATGAATTAGATGCTTCAAAGAGTTGCATCAATCAATATTCTTCCTTCTTCCTAATTATTTATAAAGTTTTAATTTTGTTTATTTTGCTAAGTCTTTATTTCAGATAACCAAAGTTGACACTGATACAACCTGCAAATAAATGTAGTGTAGCTAATTTATCTTCAATTCTTGCATAACAATCTATGTGCAAGAACTTGTAGAAATTTTGAGATAGTTTGAGTGTTGTTTTACTAAGAGCCTAAGCTTGAACCTGCATAACTAGCAACAACTTCCAATATACTACTCCTTGCGTCCCAGAAAGTTAGTCTCACTTTCTTGGCTCTTTAACTCGAGTCAACTTTGAGCAATAATTTAGGTTAGTTTTATCAATTGTGATAAAAATGTAAAACTTGCTATTGATAATATTTACAATGGTATATCAATAACAACTTTTAGATTTTCATTAGTATCGTTAAAAAAACCTAAATTATTTCTCCTTGTTGATTCAAGATGACAACCAAAAACAGGGGCTAGCTTTCCGGGACAAAGGGTGTATTTATTTGCGACATGCATGATTGCCACAAGACTAGTGATTTCAATGCTTTTTTTTGCCTCCCTTATGCCATTGGTTAGAACTTAGAGAGAATATGGCTATGGACAAATACACACTTGAGGCTAGGAAAGAGATGAGCTACACCACTTGTGATCTACTCACAACTATCTACTCTACTGCTATTCTCTACCTCACTTTCTCTCTCCTACCTCACTTTTCATACTCACAAATCACAACAACTACCCATTACTATTCACTTCTTAATTCCGGTACACACTAAAAAGTGTGCACATTGTTATGGGACGGGGGAGTATTGATTTTCACATTTACCAACATGGAAATAGCCCCATGTCTTGTAAAAAAAGCTGTTGTAAACTAGTATTTGAAGTTGTGATTGGACAAATGAAAGAAAGAGGATTAGGATGGACTTCCAGTAGGCATAGCAAAACAAGAGGTGAGGTCCACAACCACGGTGATGGACAAGAAGCTTTTTTTTTTTCTTTCCAGAACAATCTGTATCCGGTCATCATATTGGGTGCCAACTAATCTGGTTCGTGCCGCGCTTAAGTAGGAGCACAAGAGAAGCAAAAGCTCCCTACCAAGTTTTAACAATCCCGAGACATCTGGTTAAACTAGAAAACCCCCTTATCATCAGATGATTTAGGCACTTGGTAGTGAAAGACATGAAGCTGGTCTGGCATGCATGTGATCACCCACTATACATGCATATGTATCGCTTTATGATTGGCTTCTAATCTGCTGTTGATTTTGATTGATAAGCTTCATTAGTGTTGGTGTTCATCCACCATTGTTGTGGAAGAAGATGAAGTGGAGTTACTTTTTTAATGACCGTTAGTTTATGTAACGAGTTGGTTTGATATGGTAACATTCCGTTTATAAAATTTAACGTCATCCAACGGAGTTGCATTATTTGTAACTCAACTCAAAAGTACATTTCATTATGTTGTTAAAGGAGAGTATGTTACCTTTGATGTAATAGAAGGTGTAGTACGTTACCCTACCTTGTAATTATCTTTTAGTTCTTATGCATTCAAGTTTCCTTTTTTACATAACAACCCATTTCAAGTTAGATAAAAATTAGGGGAAAAATTGTGCTCCAAGAGCTCCCATTATACGTAAGGTTCAAGGGAGGGCCGGACCGTACATGGACTTAGACTTAATGTGGAAAAAAAATCGCATCCAGGAAGATTACAAAACGCTCAGTTGTTTGGAGCATCGTACCTCTAAAACAGTTTGCTTCTCTCTTAGTAATATATGGCATTCTTAAGTTGAGTTTTTGAATGCAATATACTCCCTCCGCCCTAGAACAAGTGACACTTATTTCATTTCCGGTTCGTCCCAGCACATGTGACACTGCTCAAAATGGAAATGTTTTTAATATATTTATATTCATCCAACCCCACCATTTAACCTCACTCATTTTCTCTCTTCATTTTCCACCACTCATTTTATTCAACCAACACTACTATTTATCTCACTCATTATTTCTCTTTTTTTCTACCACACATATACTACCTTTTCTTAATCTCCGTGTTCCAAAAGTTGGTGTAACTTGTGCCGGAATGGAGGGAGTATTATGGTAGAATCTCCCCTTTTTTCTGTGGTCATACTAAAGCACTTATGATATGCAATATTAGTGGTAAAGATGGTTTGTTAAGTGTCCTTGTGGTGTTTGTTATGTTATCTCTTCATACTAAAGAAGCATATTTGACTTCATTTCATGGTTTGAAGACACCAATGTCAAGAACCCTAATGAGTATATATCACATGGGGATTTTTTTTTTTTTTTTTTTTTTTTTTGGGGGTGGGGGTGGGGGGCTAGTGTGAATATTAAGGGGTATTTAGCTGTATTCATTATCCTCACCTAAATTTCCACTAAATAAAGAGAAAACATAAATAGAAGATGATTATTTAAAACAATCGAAAGAAAAGGCAAAAAGAAGAAAAATAAAAGGAAAATCAAATCCCATCATCCACATTAATTTCCAGCTCCACTCCGTTGTCTTCTAAAGTCGTATTCTTTTTTATTCAATATTATACTCCATACTCCTTCCGTTCCATTTCAAGCTTCACCATTTTGGTGAGGTACACAAATTAATAAAAGTGATAGTGTAAGAAAGATTGTGAGAGGAAAAAAATTAGTGAGTATGACAAGTGGGGCCTAGAAATTAAATGTGTGAGGGGGAAAAATTAGTGGGTATGACAAATGGGGCCCACAATTTAAGTACTCCCTCCGTCCCATACTTATTGCTGCCAAATGGGAGTGCATGAGGATTAAGAAAATATGTTGGAAAAGTAAGTATTGTGAGTGGTAGGAGAGAGAAAATTAGTTAGTGGATAATTGTTGTGGGTGGATAGGAGAGAGAAAAGTGAACATTTTGGGTAAGTAGCAATAAATATGAGACGCCCAAAATGAAAATAAGTAGCGATAAGTATGTGACGGAGGGAGTATGTGAGAGGAAGAAGTGAGTGGGTTGACAAGTGGAGCCCACATTTTTTTTTACCATTTTTAGAAATGATGAAGTTTTTAACGGAAAACCCATTTGGGTAAAAAGTGAAGCTTCAAATGGGTCGGAGGGAGTATATACTTATAAATGTTTGCGCTTAGGGCGATGATACTTCTTACATCCCTTACGTGGTTTCTCATATGATCCAAAAATTGTCTCGTAACACTGCTGAAAGTATAAGAAGAAGTTAATTTCTCACTGTGGCTTTTTGTTCTTGAAATCACAGATAGAATGAGTACTAATTATGGTTAACCATAGTTGACACTGATACAACTGCAAATACATGCAGCGTAGCTAAGTTCTCTTCGTTTCTTACGTAACAATCAATACACATGAATGTAATCTTAGCTCCCAAAGAAAATTCGGATTTGTGTCTATGCATTCAGGGGACTAAGCATTTAGGGGTGTAAATGGTTCAGTTTGATTCGGTCGGAGTTAATTTAGAGACCGAAACATTTGTCATTGGTTTAAGAGAAATTCAGATTGAATTTAACCTCTAAAAACTTCAAACCAAACCAAAATGGTTTGATTTGCGGTTTGGGATGGTTTGGTTTGGTTCAAACCACGGTTCAGCAATGAGACCGTGGTTTAATGTGGTTCGGACCGTACTCTAGAATGTGATGCAGATTGTTGTTCAAACTGCCATTCAGATCGTGGTTCATACCACGATTCAAATTATGGTTTAGCCCGCAACTCATTTTCATATTTGTTTAAATTTTTTAGTGATCTTGGAGGAAGAGAGAGGGGTGCCGGAGGAAGAGGCAGGGATGCGGAAGAAGATTTAAGATAAAATTAGGAGGAAGAAGAATACTGAAGGATAAGAAGCCGAAGGAAGAGAACAACAACAGAACATTGTTAACTATGTGCGGCAACGAATATAACATACAAAGAAATGAATATTGAATAAGATGCAAAACGAGAGTTATGAATGGTCTATGCAATGTAGGGTTTTTTTATAATTCAACGGTGGATTTACTCTACATACAAATATATGGCTAATATATGCGGTCTGGCGGTTCTGTTAGAGACAATTATCTCACATCGGGAATTAACTAGTCAAGCATTGACTATATAAAGATTCTGGGCTACTTCCCATTGCCAATTGGTTTTGGGATGGAACCTCAGACTTTATCATGGTATCAGAGCTGGCCCGTTACACGTGCAGGCCCAACGGCCCACGATGTTGCTCCGCGCCACCCGATTGATAATTCCACGTTGTAAACTTGTAAGCCTTTTGCAAACAATTATCCCACATCGTGAATTAACTACCCATGCATTGACTATATATAAAGATCCTGGGCTACTCCTCCCATTGGTTTTGGGATGAAACCTCAGACTTTATCATGGTATATCAGAGCTGGCCCGTTACACGTACAGGCCCAACAGCCCACGATGTTGCTCCGCTCCACCCGATTGATAAGTCCACATTGTAAGCCTTTGGCAAAGCCCACCTACACGTGAGGGGGCGTGTTAGAGACATTATCCCACATTTCTATGGGACGGTTTGGTTTGGTTTGGTTCGGTCTGGTTTGGAAGGGTCAGACCACAAACCAAACCGAACCACGCGGTTTACCAATTTTGAGACCGAACCGGACCACTTGTGCTCGGAAACCGAACCAAACCGCATGGTTTGGTTTGATCAGTCCCAAACCACAATCTGATACTCAATATTCCCATATTCTATTTCAGAGTCTAATTTTGAGAAGTATCTCAGTACTTCTGGGAATGACAGGACTATATGTGACTACTACTCACTAGACAATCCTCTCTAGCTAATCATATGTGCTTTCAACTTCATGTGTATGTTGTCATGATAAAAGTTACATTGTTTTTCTCATACCGTATATCCCCAGCCAATTCCGAAATTCTGGGTTTTCTTCCCCTTGCAAGTTCATTTCAAACGCAATGAGCAACCAAAGAGCTCTAGCTCAAGCGGTATCCAGTGTTAGCTTCCTATATGGAGGTCACGAGTTCGAATCCCATTAGGGACATTTGTGTTAGCGTATTTATAGGCCTAGTTGTAGACTTCATGGTCATTTGATGTAGCCTAAGGTCAATTTATCTATCATTAATAATAATAATAAAAAAAACAATTTAAAAAAAAAAAACACAATGAGCAAACACAGCCGATTATTTCTTTTAGTTATCCCATTGCATCATACAAGTGAAAGATAACACACCATCAGTCTTAAACTTAAAATTTAGTTTTGAATCACCGGTATCTAGTTGGGTGCCGATTAATCCGGTTCGAGTCTGGTAGGACCACCAGGGCCCTACAAGGTTTTAGCGTTGCTGCATTCCCAGAGTTGAAACTCGTCCAGGCCTCTAATTAAGATAGAAAACCCCCTTATCATGTGATCTAAGCGCTTAGTGGTGAAAGACAAGAAGTTGGTATGCACATGCTGTTGATTTTGATTGATATGTTTCATTTTTCCTCTTCCTAAGAGAAAATTTTAGGGGAAACTAGTTTCTCCATAAGCTATAAAAAGTCTTGTTTTTATAGGGGTTAAAGTTTAAGGTTTCGGGTTTAAGGTTTAGGGTTTACGCCCTTTAGGGTTTAAGGCTTAGGGTTAAAGGGTTAAAAAGTGGACTTTTTATAACTTATGGAGGAACTAGTTTCCCTCAAAACCAACTCCTCGCATTTACGATTACTGGAATGTGGCCCATGAAATCCTCTCTCTACTACGTACCAACATTCTTCAATCATTCTGCATATTGATAACTTGGTAGACAGAGAGGAAGGTTTCTCACATCAGTTCTTGTGCAAATATTATGATCGAATCTGTCTGTTTTAACATAGAGAGTTTTTTTTAGTAATGAGAAACTACTTTGAAAAAAAAATCTCTGAGACCCTAGCTCTCCCCCGCCGTATACCCAAAAAAGAGTGCCTCCATCTAGGGTTTCCGCCCTAGCGGCTTCGCCGGAACCCTAATTATGGCTGGCCGGATCTAATGGCCTCTACTTCTGATGGCGTCTCTCCTCCGTTGACGGGTCAGAGCCAATCCGGTTCTGCGTCTCCTCAACAAATGGATCAGCCACCATCGCCTTCTAGGGCGAAATCCTTCGTAAGTCTCTTCAAAGCTTCACCGACGCAATCTGCCTCTGTGATTCCCATGATTCCGGCTTCTTCTCATCACGGAGAACCAGCACTCAGGATCCCAAAAGAGGTAATTTCTACTCTCGCAAAACAATTCACATATACTTTGGTTGGAAAATTTGCTAATGGCCGGCCTCCCATGGATGAAGCTCGTCGATGTTTCTTGAAGTTTGGTCTTAAAGCAGATTTCACTCTAGGCACATTAATTCTAAACACATGTTGATTCGCCTTACACATGAGGGGGATTTCAATAGATTATGGGCGAAAGACCTTTGGTTTGTTGGTCGATTCCCTATGCGTGTTTCAAGGTGGACTCCTAATTGGCGTCCGGATTAGGATTCATCTTTGTTTCCTGTTTGGGTCAGCCTCCTCGGATTACCGATTCATCTTTTTAATAAAATGTGCCTTTTTTCCATTGCTAAGATTTTTGGAGAGCCATCAGCCATTGATCATGCCACATCAACATTGTCTAGACCAAGTGTGGCAAAGGTCTTGGTACAGATAGACTTATTGAAGAAATTACCATCACGGGTGTTTTTGGAATGTGGTGATGAGGCGGGGTTTTATCAATACTTAGAGTTCGATAATATCCCCCTTTATTGCAAACACTGCTATAAGCCCGGGCATGCATTGTCCAATTGAAAATTTGTAAAGGGTAAGCATGTTCAAGCCAATGGTAAAACTGACAGTGAAGGGAAGATAGCTAAGGACCCAATTGTAGAAGTTATCGCTAGTGTTGAAAAACAGGTGCAAGCTATGGTGAATGATACAGGGAAGTGCAAGACAGTGAACCCAACATGGAAGAAGAAAAATGCTGATGGTAACAATGGAGTTTCAAACCAGGCCTCAAAGCCTAGCAATGTTGAGGAGGATATGAATGTGGAGAGTGTTGTGGAGCTTGGAACTCCTTCGACTGGTGGAGCACTAGCTATCGTTCCCTTTATACCGGCTTTAAAGCCTCTGATAGAAAATATTGATATTTCTGACATTAGTCCTGCAACTAAAAATGTAGAAGGTTGCACACCAATTGCACATGGTGAGGGGTTAGGTAATTTGGATCATCATAGAGAATCCCCTTCAAACGAAGATATTGAAGCAATTGTCATGGCGAAAGTGGCTGCTTTTAGAGAAAATCAATCTTCTTCTGCTCCCAAATATTTTAATCCCGAATATATCAATCCAAAAAATCTAAAAGAAGCTCTTACCATTAGGGAAAAATGTGATTCTGAACCGGAAGGCGGTCTCTCTGATACATCTCCTTCGGCATTTGACGACGCTCGACTTTATGGAGGTATGGTTGGAGGAGTTCCTGTTGATCCTTCGGCTCCAATGGCAGGTAGCGTAAATTTGGAGGATTACTATGATGATGAAGACGACTTTCAAAGAGTCAAAGGAAAACGAGGAAAATCTGGCTCGAAGAATAACAAGCCGAAAAGGTCTTGGAAGCCGACAAGGCATTTTATTTGATCTTTTTCCTTCTTTTTTAGTTTAGCCTTTTTATTTATCTTAATTTTTATTTTTTTGTGATGGTTTCCCCCATCACTTTTTTGTACTTTTTATTTCATTTCAATAAATTTTAGGGGGCATTGCCCTTTTCGCTTAAAAAAAAAAATTATGATCGAATCTTTTCTATGTTTTTGTATTTTTTTGTGTACATACTTAAGCAATTCTTGTGATGCAATAATATTCTGGTGGAATATTTTGGAGCATTTTTGTGATAAGTATTCTCCATTTAAAAAGTGATAAGTATCTTAATCGGATTCATTCCCTTTATCTTAGAAGTCAAAGTGTCAAGAGTCTAAGTATTTGAAAGTTTAAGGTTCATTAAAGTCAGTAAATATGCTTGATGTATTGAGTGAAAGGGAGCCTTGTTTTGATTAATAAAAAAAATATAGAAATTGTGGGTTAGGCTTTATTGCTGTTCTAGCAATATTTGTATCTTCGTGCTGCAGTTTTTACTGCATCAGTTGGTATCAGAGCGGTAGATCCAGAGCGGTGGATCCTACTGAGATTCCTCAATGCAAAATAATATGTTGCACTTGGACGGAAGACCGAGGACTAACCACAGCAACAAGAGAGTTGTTGATGTTACTGTTTAAAATGAAAAAATAATCTACGGTACTTCAATGAAGTTCGAAGACATATTCTCTACTTCGAGTTTAACTGTTCAAGGATGCGAAGTAGATTGGAAATGTTGGTCGTGGTGCCCTAGGCACGTTTAATAAACGTTGTAATTGTTATCATTTATTTCATATCAATAAAGAGATGTTTTGATTATTATTGTTGTTCATGTTTACTTATAATAATCTCCGTCCCTAGTACTTGTTAAGCACTAGTATAAAGGCTAAATGATCATGAGATGATCATGTTAGATTTATGGGTACTTGTTTGGAACAAGGTACTGGACATGACCCGCTGTATGAGATTTATGTCATGGTCTATGTCGTACATATATCTCATATTAGTTATGTCATTCGAATCCTTAGACATGAAGTTATTATAGTCTTCCACTAGATGAATATTATGTTTGACATATTCAAACGCTACCTTTAACCGGGTAGTTATAAAGTGTATGATTGGCATAATCGGATTCACGTAGGGAAGAATAATAAGCTAAATGGATTTGCCCCTCTTCGGAGAGATCTCAATCTTAGGCCTCTCGTAGGAATGATGTTGATGAAAATGTTCGGCCGGACTCAAATGAATTGATTAGATCAATGTCATTTGGATTATCAACATATTCGGAATCGAGAAAGTATTGAACAAAGACAAGTTGACCGTTTGACTATGACTTGTGTTCAATAAGATCGTGGACAAAGGGATTATGACATATTCTAAAGGAATGTGAACTTGTATGTAGTTATGCTATTTGGGTAGGTATGACGGTTTGCTAGAACCTAATCATATCTTATGGATTCATGTTTGAACCCATTGCCAACTTAGTATAATCCTAAAGGGTCACACACAATAGAACGAATCCTAAAAGGACTATATTGGAAAATTAAGGCTCTCTGATCCTGGTGTGCGACCGCACAAACCAGGCGGGGCGACCGCACACATGTTTGGGCGGCGCACAGTGAGTCGGGACAGGTTTCCATTAGGGATTTTGGATGGGTTTTGACACAAGTTTCCTATTTGAAATATGTCTAACTTGTATATAAACAGCCAAATTCGGCCAGAACATGACATAGCTTGTGTGCAAGTCTGAGTTTGAGAGAGTTTTAGTTCTAAGACATCCTAGATTGAAGAACAAAATAATACACAAATAATATTCCATATAGTTCATATTAATTGTGAAAACGTTTTGCAACATCAAGTGTTCTTGATATTCGTTCAAGGTGTGGATTTGAAATCATCTTCAAAGTGTCTACTTGTATATAAACAGCCAAATTCGGGCCAGAACATGACATAGCTTGTGTGCAATGTTCTCCAAAGAGATTTGAGATGAGATTTTAATTATGTTCGTAAGACATCCTAGATTGAAGAACAAAATAATACACAAATAATATTTCCATATAGTTCATATAATTGTGAATACGTGTTTCACAATTTTGCACTGCAAGCTATATGCATGGAGAAGTTCCTTTAGCAATTGTTTGCAATGGGAGAATGCTATCAGTGCAGATAATAGACGTGAACCTATTATATGAATTTCTTCATTTATCACTAAAATTTCAATGTTTCCTACCCACACACGATAAGGTTATGATATGGAAATGGTGGACGGCCCGATTACCGAGATTCAAGAAGCGAAAATGGAGAACTCGAGGACGAGTTCTTCTCAACCAGGGGAGAATGATGCAATAATATTCTGGTGGAATATTCTGAAGCATTTTTGTGATAAGTATTCTCATTTAAAAAGTGATATGTATCTTAATCGGATTCATTCCCTTTATCTTAGAAGTCAAAGTGTCAAGAGTCTAAGTATTTGAAAGTCAGTCTAAGGTTCATTAATGAGTCCTTTTAGTTTACAATTCTATCCTATAAATATGCTTGATGTATTGAGTGAAAGGGAGCCTTGTTTTGATTAATAAAAAAAATATAGAAATTGTGGGCTTTTTTCCCTCTACTAGCCTTCTTAGGCTTTATTGCTGTTCTAGCAATATTTGTATCTTCGTGCCGCAGTTTTTACTGCATCATCTTGTATGCAATATGTTTGACTCGGTTTCATGGTTGGAACACACCATTGTCAAGTACCCTAATGAGAATAGTATATCACATGGGGATGGGGGGTAGTGTCACATTAAGGGGTATTTAGCTGTATTCATTTATCCTCACCTACATTTCCACCACAAAAAGAGAGAACGTAAATAGAAGATTATTATTATTATAGTTTATTACTCCCTCCCTCCCTCCGTCTTAGATTATATTATATTGTTTGGCCACATTTTTATTTTTATTTGTCTCATTTTGTTCGGCCACTTATAAATCCCATGGAGATTTATACTTTATTTTCCCATTATACCCCCTACTTAAATTTACATTTTACAAACTAATCAATTACACTATAACAAACTAATGCACGGATTTTCATGTTATAAAAAAAAGGCTATAACTGGAAATGTAAAAGTACGTTGAACAACACATTTATTAGGTTTCTTAAAGGGGTAATTGCAATTTGGTTCCTGACATTTCACAAAATTCGTAATGTTGATGATGTTATTTCAATTTCACCAATTGGTATATCCACTTTGTCTTTTTGTTGCAATCTGACTACAAAAGTAACTGGATGTTAGTTTTTTAACAGATTTTATGTCATGTGACTAGCACATGACATTTTAAGGGAGGTTTTAAAATGTTTTTGGAGTTACACATATCCGATTGGTATGATTCTTTTATAAAATTGAAGCTAATATTTAAATATACAACATTTATTTTTTGGGCAAATTTTTTTGTTGACCAAATTATTTTATATTAAAATTTAATATTAAATAATTTTAAAAAATAGATAACCGCGTGAAAAAAAAAATCTAAAAAAGAAATTAACCTCAAATATGTTTCATATGAAGTAAATGTTGTATGTAGAGTATCAGTTCATGATAATATTGTATAGAGAAAAAAAGGAGAGGGAGAGGAGGATGGATTAAAGGAAGGGTGTATGTGGAAGGAGTGATTTATGAAGGTGACAGAGTGGTGGAGGAAAGTAAAGGAGAGGAAAGAAGATATAGCATGGTGGAAATTAGTAAATTTTCAGATTATTTTCACATATTCTCTTATTTTAAAAATATTTTTATTTATTTAATTACAAATTAATATAATTTATTTAATTCACATTTTTTTTGTAGATATAAATATTAGCTTCGATTAAAAAAAAATCATATCAATCGGATATATGTAACTCCAAAACATCTTAAAACGTCCTTTAAACGTCTTGTGCAAGTCACATACATAAAACCCGTTAGAAAAGTAACACCCTGTTCGATTTGTAGTCGGATTGCAACAAAATGACAAAGTAGATATACCAATTGGCGAAATTAAAATGACAGCATCAACATTGCAAATTTTGGGAGATGTCAGGAACCAAATTGCAACTAACCCTTTCTTAAACTACAATATTTTGTCTTGTGGCCAAACAAAATGAGACGGAGAAAGTATTATTATTATTATTGCTATTATCATTATTATTACTCTATTTGCGCTTAGGCAAAAGATATTTGTTATGCCCCTTACTAAGTTTTGCGTTTTGCACACTTTCGAGTTCACAGATCGAAAGGGTAATAATATTATTGGTAAATAAAATCCAAGAAATACAACAAAGGGATTGTTGCTCTCAAAGTATGCATGCAGCATGCTTAAGCAAATGGCCTGATTATTTCATTGTCACCTTCCCTAATCCGAGAGTAGAGAATTGAGAGTCTAAAGAATGTGACCAGCCTACATCATGATGCGGGAACCAAGTGGTCGATATTTGACATTCTCAACAAAGTCAGTCCACTTTTACAGATTGTATCTTCTAGTTCGTACATCCAAACATTACAATAAATGTACAATTGGAAAGCTCTACGAGTCTAGATTCTAACGCACTTTTTGGATCAGCATTTGGAGCTTTCTAGATAGAGTTATGATAATTTTGGTGGAGGGTAGTCTCACAGTCAAATACATCCGAAAATTGACTAAGTGTTCATGTTTATCAAGTTTTTGAGCTCTCTAAGTTATCTTATCTACAAATAATTATTATTGTTTTAATCCTTTAGAATTTTTGGTATTCTTAAGCTTGGAGGGATGTTCCAAGTAGCTTATAAATATCCTACAAGATGTCTTTGTAAATGAAGAGTTGAATTTTGAGTTAATAAAACATAAGTTGTGCTTTGTGCCTTCTTTCTTGATGGTATCTCTTTGGTGGATTCCATTGAGCATTGAACAACTTGTTACTCTGTATCTCTTCGGTAGATTCCATTGAGTAGTGAGTACTTATGCCATGTATCTTTAAGGTGGATTCCTTGAAGCGGTGAGCATACCTATCCATACCTATCCATATATATCATATTTTCTTTTGTTTACTTTTTTCTTCCGCTACGTCGTGTTTCCGGCGTCAAATTGGTATCAGATTACCAATCACAAGTTCACAACACTCTTTCTACTACCTAGTAGTGAAAACAAACTTACTCCCTCCGTCCCACCTCGCTTGACACCCGTGAGGTGGGCACAATAATTAAGGAGAATGAATAAAATAAAGAAAATGTGTGGTAGAAAATGAAGAGAGAGAATGAGTGGGGTAAATAGTAGTGTTGGTTGAATAAATTGAGTGGTGAAAAATGAAGAGGGAGAATGAGTGGTGGGGTAAAGTGAATACTACCGCGGTCCCTAAATGAGTGTCCAAATTTCATTTTAAGGGACATCTGAAAATGTCAACTTTTTGTACACTTTGGTGGCAAAGATTCATATATAACCTTGTAATCTCCTTTCTAATTATTTAGTTTTGCACGTATAAAGAGACCGGTGAAAAAAAAATTAAAAAAATATTTAAGACAAAGTTATGCTAAAAAAAGACACTCATTTTGGGACAAAGATTTTTTGAAAATGGACACTCACTTAGGGACAGAGGGAGTATAAAATTATAAAAATTATGCTATTTTGGGAAGTGTACAGTGAGCTGGGACAACCCAAAATGGAAATAAGTGTCAAGTGAGCTGGGACGGAAGGAGTATATTTTAATATCTGAAGTTCACAAGTTCACAAAAAATTAAAGATAGTAACAAATTAATTATCGAATATATAATCTCGATCAAATGAGTAGGATATCCATCAATGGGGTTAAAGAATAAGAAATATTCAAGATAGAGAATAAACCCTTGGCCCTTAATAGGATAAACTAATTAAATGTGGGAAACAACACAAGCACACTAATGGGAGGAACAACAACAATATTTTCTTGTGATGTATTTCTGTATAGGACCACAATGTGGGGACAAAGTCCCTAAAGAGCTTCTCTGCATGTGCTTCAGCCACTCAGATTTGCTTTTGAAACCCTAACCATTCCTATAAATAGCTGCATTCTGTGCTTCTTTAAGTCAGGATAATTGTAGGATTTTGGAAAAAACATTTGTTTTCTAATGGCTAATCACAAGAGTTTCAGTGTGGTTTTGTGTGTGTTACTTGGTGTGACCATTTGTGCTGCTAGTAGAGGCCTTTTCACTTATGAAGAGCATGTAGATGGTTATGGTGGTAGTTCGGTTGTAGGTGGTGGTGGTGGTGGAGGAGGGGGTAGTGGTGGCGGTGGAGGAGGTGCTTATGGTGGTGCAGGAGAGCATGGTTCGGGGTATGGAGCCGGGGGTGGTGAAGGAGCCGGTGAAGGGTATGGTGGTGGTATTGCTGGAGGACATGGAGGTGGTGGAGGCGGTGGAAGTGGGGGAGGGGGTGGTGGTGGTGCAGGAGGAGCACATGGAGGTGGATATGGTGGAGGAATAGGAGGTGGTAGTGGTGGTGGATATGGTGGTGCTGGAGGAGAAGGAGGTGGCGGTGGAGGAGGACATGGTGGAGGTGGTGGTGGAGGAGCTGGTGCAGGAGGAGCCGAGGGAAGCGGATATGGCAGTGGTGGGGGTGCTGGTGGAGGTGCAGGAGTAGCACACGGTGGTGGCTATGGTGGTGCTGGAGGAGAAGGCGGTGGAGGTGGACATGGTGGAGGAGGTGGTGGAGGTGCTGGTGCAGGAGGAGCCGGGGGAAGCGGATATGGTAGTGGTGGAGGTGCTGGTGGAGGTTCAGGAGTAGCACATGGTGGTGGATATGGAGGAGGTGGTGGTGGTGGAGCTGGCGGTGGAGGCGGTTATGCTGCCGGAGGGGAGCATGGTGGTGGATACGGAGGCGGCAGTGGGGCTGGTGAAGGTGGTGGCCATGGGGGTTATGCACCGTGAAAAAACCATCTACTTGATTCAAAAATGTCCTTAATGGATATTGTGTTTATTTGCGACAAATATATAGTACTAAGAATAACATGATGTATAAGTCTTGCTTGGTATTTTTATTGAGAGTCTCATGACCATCAATGTACTATGAATTAGATGCTTCAAAGAGTTGCATCAATATGTATTCTTCCACTTCCTAAATATTTATAAAGTTTTTGTTTGGATTATTTTGCTAAGTCTTGATCAAGATAACTGAAGTTGATGAACTGATACTATCGTGGCTTAATATTTATTGTTGGACCCCCTAGTCATTATCTTATGCTTTAGATCAGTGGTAAATTTGACATGTCTTTGTGGACACCTTTAAGATCGTTGATAAGAACAAAACATTCTATCGGAGGGGGAGGGGTGGAGAGAGAGAGAGGCGGAGGGAAGGTCGCTAGTGATCACAAAATTAGGGTTCCTGACCGTCTTACCAAATCACTGCTCTGTACCGGATTCATCAGTCAAATTCATTGCTACATATTCAAAATAAGATTACAAGAAAGCAGGCCAATCATGATGATTTTGACATGCATATGGCATATCTTCTGATGACGTCCGGTATGGTATCTGAGCTTTGTGCAAGGTTATGGATTTAAATAGTGCCGCTTGCATTTGTTCCCGAACTATAGTATGCACAGTTGCACCATGTACTCATTCTCCCAGTGTGGTTGGGTCACACATGAGAGGGAGTATTGAGAAATGGATACATGGTAAACTTGATGGATACAACTTACAAATACATGCAACTATTTTTATTTTTATTTTTTTTAATTATTACGCTTATGAATAAAATTTAATTGTAAAACTTATATTCAATTTGGATTATTTTCTTGTGTATTGTGAAATGGATATAGATTGTTGTTTTCGTTTTCTTGAAATAATTTCCAATTTTCGGAGAATTTGTTCATCCCGTTAGGATGTTGTGCAGATTGTTAGAAATATTGAGATCTTGGATGTTGCATTGTCATATGAGAGTTGTGCTAAGAGCCTACGCTTGAATCTGAGTAACATCCAATAGATGATTAGGCAACATGATGCAAAAACACGTAAAACTGACCAAAGAAACAAATGAACTTGAGTATTTCTTTCCTGATTTCATGATGCAGTTCAAAATATTTCATCTTCGGTTCCAACAATATATAGGATCCAGGGAAACACAGTTAATATTTGTATTGCCTTTCCTGATTGTCAAAGTTTATTGCAAACTTTAGAAACAAATGAACTTGAGTATTTCTTTTAGAATTCTAAGAAAAGTTAGTTTTGACATCAATAATCGTTAGAATTTTAACACTTTCGTTAGCCACATCATTATTTTGTTAAATAAATTAACACCGTTAGTTAAAAAAGAAATTTGTTGCATATTTTAAAAACTACTTAAAAAGTATGTTGCATTTTTTAGACACTAAGGAGTACGTTACATTATTTGATGCAAATCGCTAAAGTATGTTACCTTAAGTAGTCGATTGGCCTTTCATTTATCATAATCACCTACAATTTCCACCACAAAAAGAGTGAACACACTTATTATTATTATTAGTAGTAGTAGCAACCTCCCTCCTCCGAGAGTATAAAATAGAACGCTTATACAATGTGACCAAAATACATCATGTTTTTAGGTGTAACGGCGACGTTTATATATCAATAACAAGTTCACAACACTCTACTTAGCAGAGTGTTGTGAACTTGGAGTAAAACATATGATACTATAATTTCTGAAGTTATTAATGTGCAATTAAAAATACTAACGAAGTAAGTATTAAATATTTAATCTTAATCTCAAGTAGGATATCCAATAATGGGGTTAAAGAATGAGAAAATGTTCAAGATAGAGGTTAATCCCTTGGCCATCATTAATAGGACTAAAATGATTAGATGTGGGAAATAATATAATAAGCACACTAATATTTTCTCGTGGTGTATTTCTGTATAGGACCACAATGTGGGGACAAAAAGAGCTTCTCTTTGCATGTGCTTCAGCCACTCAGGTTTGCTTTTGAAACCCTAACTATTCCTACAAATAGCAGCGATCAGCACTTCTCTCAGTCAGGGTTAGTTGTGGGTTTTTGGAATAGCGCATTTGTTTCCTAATGGCTGTTCATAAGAGTTTAAGTGTGGTTTTGTGTGTGTTACTTGGTGTGAGCATTTGCGCTGCTAGTAGAGGCCTCTTCACTTATGAAGAGCATGTAGGTGGTTATGGTGGTAGTTCGGTTGCAGGTGGTGGTGGTGGTGGAGGGGGTAGTGGTGGTGGTGGAGGAGAGCATGGTTCTGGATATGGAGCCGGGGGTGGTGAAGGAGCCGGTGAAGGGTATGGTGGGGGTGTTGCTGCTGGAGGACATGGTGGTGGTGGAGGCGGTGGAAGTGGTGGAGGAGGTGGTGGTGCAGGAGGAGCACATGGAGGGGGCTATGGTGGGGGAATAGGAGGTGGTAGTGGTGGTGGATATGGCGGTGCTGGAGGAGAAGGTGGCGGTGGTGGAGGTGGATATGGTGGAGGTGGTGGTGGAGGAGCTGGTGCAGGAGGAGCCGGGGGAAGCGGATATGGTGCTGGTGGAGGTTCTGGTGGAGGTGCAGGAGTAGCACATGGTGGGGGATCTGGAAGAGGTGGCGGAGGTGGAGCTGGCGGTGGAGGCGGCTATGGTGCAGGAGGAGAGCATGGTGGTGGTTACGGAGGTGGCAGTGGGGCTGGTGAAGGTGCTGGCCATGGTGGTTATGCACCTTGAAAAAAATATATCAACATGATTCAAAAATGTCCTTAATGGATATTGTGTTTCATTAATAACTACTCAACACAAAACATATTAATATCTTAAACTCTTCAAAACCTCGGACTGCCCTTCCTTGCAATCCATCTACTAGGAAAAATCCCAAACGTCAACATAAATTCAAAACCAACGTTACCATTCAACGGCTAGTTTACTTAACCATAATTCAAATAGTGCGGAAGCATAACTAACATTTAAATCCCAACGGCTAGTACAACCAACTAGCTCAACACAAAACATATTAATATCTTAAACTCTTCAAAACCTCGGACTGCCCTTCCTTGCAATCCATCTAGATCCTTAGTCTTTACCTGGGAAAAACAATATAAGAAGGGGTGAGCGAACAATGCTCAGTAAGTTCATACGGGATCTCTCCGGGTACTAAAAAGAGATGACCGAAAGAACGGAGCCAAACAATTATATTTCAAGTAAAGGCTAATCATCAATAACCTTAACTGTATATATATATATATATACAAAACACAGTTCACACGTTCAAAGAATTATGGCCCTAATACAAGTCTGTCAATTCCATAGTTTCATTCATCACCTTTTCAGGGTGTCGAGAGACCTTACACCTCCTCACGGTGCTCCCTCTTAAGTTCGATCATGATCATTAAGCCACTTCATCAAGCAGCGTTTACGTCTAATTCTTTTCAATCAAATTAGACTATCTTAATTAGCCCTTTTCACTCAGACTAATTCTAGCTAAGCCCTTTTCAATCAGACTAAGCTAACTATACCCGTTTCAATTAGATAAGTCATGTTCCACAAAGTATTCAATGTACAAGAATACATAAAGCAATTTCGATTTACTGAACAACACATATCATGGGTAAGATAGTTCAAAAGACGTTATATCAACATCAGAGTTCAAATGCTACCGGCCATCAGTAGCTACACTTGAAAGAATTAAGAGAATCCTACATTAAAGGATGAATCTCAAATACTTAAGGAACGTAATCCCTTACCTTGGCTTTGCATTATTCCGCTTAGCAACCTCGTGCACGAATCTATAATCATGCATAAAACAGTCTTAGGACAAGTACTACTATTTACTTCCGTCCCCAAATACTTTCTTTTACTTCCTTAACCTTATGAGTTTTTCTTCTTAAACCCGTTTTAAGGTTGATATTCATTCTAGGGTTTGTACTACCCTTTATTTGTATTTCCAAAATACCCTTTTTAGTTTACCAAAATACCCCTAGGGTTTCATTGTTTCTATTCCCAATTAATATATTTTAGGGTTCCATTATACTCACCCAAACACTATTCACAGTTACTATTCCTAGTTACTATTCACGATTACTATTCATGGTTACTATTCACAGCACACCACACACACTGTTTTCACCTTTTAAAACACACCCACATACACGCATAACACACACACACATTCTGTAAACATAACACACACACACAGCACGCATAACACACACAAAAACCCTAATCAAGTCCCTTCCCAAATATCAATCCTATAAACCCTAGTTCATCTTTAGGGTTAGGGTTTCAATTCCGATTTCATACTTTTCTATGTGGCAAAAGGGGAATCAAAGCTTAGAGGGTAGGGTTTTACCTTAATGGTTTCCCTCTCCTCTTCTCTTCTTCTTCTTCTTCTTCTTCTTCTTCTTCTTCTTCTTCTTCTTCTTCTTCTTCTTCCTTGCCCGATCTCTCCCTCTTGCGGTTCCTCACTGCCGCCGCCTCTCCCTTCTCTATTCCCGTTCTTTTCTTTTGTGGTAAAATAATTAGGTTGGGAATAAAAAGGTTTATATATTTACTAGGGTTCTCAATTACTAAAATTAAAAGGATTCCTAATCTTAATTGGGTTTTGAATAACTTGGGCCCAAAGTTTAAATCCAACTCCTACTCTAATTAATTAATCCCAATTAATAAAAGAGTTCACAAAATAAAATAAAATAATTGGCCCAAGGCCGGTTATTACATTCTTTCCTCCTTAAAAGAGTTTGGTCCTCCAAACTAAACGTACCTTAATCAGAAAATAGGGCGGGATATGCCTCTTGCATCTCGCTCTCGAGCTCCCACGTAGCTTCCCTTTCCGTATGGTTGCTCCATTGCACCTTCACATAAGGAATCACTCTTTTCCTCAAGGCTTGATCCTTCCGATCTACAATCTTTACGGGTTCTTCGTCGTATCTCAAATCGGCATGAACTCTTAGTTACTTATACTCGATCACATGACTTGGATCAGAAATGTACTTCCTTAGCATCGACACATGAAACACATTGTTCACTCCAGCTAGCACAGGCGGTAAAGCTAACTTGTAAGCTACCATCCCCACTCGTTCCAAAATCTCAAATGGTCCAACATATCTCGGGCTTAACTTCCCACGAATACCGAACCTCATAACTCCCTTTGTTGGCGAAATCTTCAGGAACACATGATCGCCCAGTTGAAATTCCAAACCGCGCCTTCGACGATCGGCATACGACTTCTGTCGACTTTTAGCGGTCAACAACCTCTTCCAGATTTGTTGAACTTTATCCGCGGTTACTTGGACAAGTTCCGGTCCAGTTAACTTCCTCTCACCAACTTCATCCTAGCAAGTAGGTGATCTACACTTCCTTCCATACAATGCCTCATACGGTGCCATTCCGATACTAGCATGATAACTATTGTTATACGTAAATTCTACTAGCGTCAAATGTTCGTCCCATGTCCCTTGCCAGTCCAATGACGTAGCTCTCAACATATCTTTTAGAGTCTGAATAGTCCTTTCTGACTGTCCATCCGTCTGTGGGTGAAAAGCGGTACTCATTGTCAATTCCGTACCCAATTCTTGTTGTAGACTCTTCCAGAATTTCGATGTAAACCTTGCATCTCGATCAGACACTATCGAAACAGGTATCCCATGCAATCTTACAATTTCATCAATATACAACTTGGCCAACTTCTTCAACGAATCATTTACCTTAATTGCTAGAAAGTGAGCCGACTTGGTAAGCCTATCCACAATAACCCAAATTGTATTGTAGCCTTTCAATTGGCAATCCTACCACCAAATCCATAGCTATATGTACCCACTTCCACTCCGGAATAGGTAACGACTGTAGTAATCCTGCCGATTTCTGGTGTTCACTTTTCACTTGTTGACATACTAAGCACTTTAATACAAACTCGGCTATATCTCCTTTCATATTGTTCCACCAGAACGACTCTCTTAAGTTTCTATACATTTTCGTACTTCCAGGATGTACGGAGAATCTCGAACAATGAGCCTCCTTTAAGATCTCCCTCTTGATATCTTCATTATCTGGCACACATATTCTAGATTGGTACCTCAAGATTCCGTCTTCCCCCACACGAAAGTCTTTTGCCTTCCCTTTAGCGATACTCTCATGCATTTTCATTAGTTCTTCATCCACTCTTTGTGTTTCTTTAATCCTTGCCATAAGCGTTGGCCGAACACTCAATTGAGCCAAATAACCCTTAACTTGCACCTCCATGCTAGAGATCTTAATGTGGTTCCACGCGCTTTCGTCCTTAGAAATTAACGTTGCTAGTGTCCCACGATTCTTCCTACTCAGTGCATCTGCCACCTTATTGGCCTTCCCAGGGTGGTACAAAATCGTACAGTCATAATCTTTCAATAACTCCAACCATCTTCTTTGCGTCATATTAAGCTCCTTCTGGGTGAATATATACTTAAGGCTCTTATGATCAGTGTAAATCTGACATGTCACCCCATACAAGTAGTGCCTCCATATCTTCAAGACAAACACCACTGCGGCTAATTCTAGATCATGGGTTGGATAATTCTTCTCATGGTTCTTCAACTGCCTAGATGCGTAGGCTATAACCTTATCATTCTGCATTAACACGCAGCCAAGTCCTTTGAGTGAAACATCACTATATATTACGAATCCATCCGATCCAGACGGTAAAGCAAGAACTGGTGCGGACACCAATCTTCGCTTCAACTCCTCAAAACTCTCTTCACATTCCTCCGACCAAACAAACTTTCCTCCTTTCTGAGTTAACCTTGTCAATGGCACTGACAACTTCGAGAAACCTTCTACGAATCTCCTATAGTAGCCAGCCAACCCTAAGAAACTTCTTATCTCACTCGCCGAAGTTGGTATTTCCCAGTTCACAATTGCTTCTATTTTTGTTGGATCCACAGCTATTCCATCCTTTGACACCATATGTCCTAAGAATGCCACCTTCTCCAACCAAAATTCACACTTCTTGAATTTTCATATAACTTCTGCTCTCTTAAAATCTGCAGCACTGACTTCAATGCTCTTCATATTCTTCCTTGGTCCTCGAATATACCAAGATATCATCAATGAACACTATCACATATTTATCCTTAAACTTCTGAAATATCCTATTCATAAGCTCTATAAATGCTGCCGGTGCGTTAGTCAATCCAAACGGCATCACTACAAACTCATAATGACAATGCCTTGTTCTAAAGGCTGTCTTAGCTATACCATTCTTCTTCGCTCTTAGTTGATGATAACTAGGCCTCAAGTCTATCTTCGAGAAATAATACGCTCCACGAAGTTGATCAAACAAATCATCTATTCTTGGCAACGGGTATTGATTCCTTACCGTCACGCAGTTCAATTCACGATAGTCGATACCTAACCTCGTCGACCCATCCTTCTTCTTCACAACAACACCGGTGTACCCCATGGTGATACACTCGGTCTAATCAAAATTTTATCCAACAATTCTTGTAGTTGCTCCTTTAATTCCTCAATTCTGACGGAGCCATTCTATACGGCGTCTTCGATATTGGTGAAGTCTCCGGTACCAATTCGATGGAAAATCCACTTCTCTCTCTGGTGGTATCCCCGGTAGATCTTCTGGGAACACATCCTTAACATCCTTAACCACAGAAAGGGATTCTATGGTTATTTCCTTCTGGTCCGTAGCATTTACGTATGCCAGAAACCCTTTACACCCTTTATTTAAAAGCTTACGAGCCTTCATTACCGATATAAGGTTCGATCGGGTTCTAGGTTTCGTTCCTTGAAAACAACATTCTTCTCCAGACAATAATCTGAAGTGAACTTCTTTCTTAAAGCAATCCACATGGGCATGGTATGCAGCTAACCAGTCCATTCCTAAGATTACATCAAATTCTTCGATGTCCTAAACTAATGAGATCAACCCCAAGTTCTTTCTTTCCCAATTTCAAAGGACACTTCCTAGATATAGACGTAATAGGGATCGATTATCTAGTTTGAATATCCATAACTAAAGAATTCTCTAACGCCTCATGAATTAAATTCATATTCTTAGCCAAGCAATCATTTGGCGCTTCTCATCAGAACCTTGCCCTTTGGCGTCGTTCTTATTACCATCATTTCTATTGCCGTAGCCTTTACTCTGGTACTTACTTGTACTACCTTCCTTTTCACGATCGACAGTAGCCTTCCGCTTATTGTTCCCATCACGGTTCCAGTTTCCTTTAGTCGACTCTTTCTCAGTAGACTTCTTTTTCCTCTCGCTTACTGCGATAACTATCTGCTTCTTTCTCCACTATTCTTGCCCTATCCAACACTTGATCATAGGTTGGTAACATTAATGGAGTGATTCTGCATCTAATCTGGTCACTCAAACCAGCTTCAAACTTTTGAGCCTTTTGCTCCTCATTATCAAAGAATGTTTAGGCAAATTCCAGTAGCTCGGTGAACTTCTCACCGTACTCATCCACTATTGAATTTCCATGCATCAACGTCATGATTTCTGCGACTTTGGCATTTCGAACACTTGCCGGATAATATGATACTGTCATTAGTATCATGAATACGAGACGTTTTCACGCACCCTCATACTATAGATCGACTCCACAGACCAACATTCAATTTATAGGTCATTCACTAGACCACTGGTCGTTTCAATAAACCATCACTATCTTCATTGGTCAACTTTCTAGACTTATTGGTCGTTTCATTAGACCATTACTACTTTCATTGGTCATTTCAATAGACCATTATCACTTTCATTGGTCGTTTCAATAGACCATTCTTACTTGTTCCAGGTTAACTCGCACATTTAACACTATTACTCACGCCAACACAAGCATTGCTACTATGCTTAATACTTTCACATAAAAGGTCGTTCCCAAAAGTCGCAACTTTTACAAAAGATCGGTTTACTAGATCTCTGGTCGTTTCAATAGACCAACACTACTTTAGTAAGTCGATTCACTAGACTTAACTACAATTCACAGGTCGATTCACTAGAACAAAACTAATTTCACTTGGCCGTTTCAATAAGCCAAATACTTTCTCTTGACCGTTTCAATAGGTCGCTTTATTCTTTCTTACTTGACCATTTCAATAGGTCACTTTATTCTTTTTTCGATCATTTCACTAGACCAAAACTAATTTCACTTGGCCTTTTCAATAAGCCAATTAATACTTAAGGTCTTTTCACTTGACCACTACTTCCTTGTTCTAGATAGCTCACACGCCATAAACTTAAGAACAAAGCAATTAACAAAGCCATTTGCTTAAAATAAATCATAAACTTTTATTACGAGGATCTTCTTGGAATAAAAGTAAACAAAACAAAATTATAGTATCCTTCTCTAAACTAGAACTAACTATTCATACTATGAATAAGAATAAACTCTATGTCCCACTTTTCAATCGTGAAACACCTTCCTAGGCCTTCCCCTAGGTCTCCCACTTAGGCACCTTTGGAGTCTTCTTAGGGCCTCTTGGTCTACCTCTGGACCTACGAACCGGTACCACTGGTGGTTCATTATCATCAATCACAATCGGGGTAGCTTCATTGTCCCCAAGGTTAATGTCTATTTTCTCGACTTCACCTTTAGTTACCAATTCTTCTTCATTTGGTGCTTCATTGCCTACGAGTGTTGTCGATTCCGACTCTCTAGTTCTAGTTTCCTTTAAATCTTTCAATTCATAAAACCATTGGTAAGCTTCTCCTCTGGTTTCATGATAGTGCTTCTCATTTTGATTCATAATCTTTTTTACTTCTTCTAATTCTTTGTTGGCATCTAACCAAGCCTTCCTATCTCGCATCTATTTTCCCAATGCAAGACCCACCTTGGCCTTTTCAGCTTTTAATTCTCCTTTCAACTTCAGGATTTTGAGTGCATACCTCTGGATCACTCTTTTCTTAATCGTTCTATACTTCAAGTTCACTTTCGAGTTTTTTCTATGTCCGCCCATAACTTTCAATTAGGACATAACCATTATCAATATCATATAACTTAATGTATATGACTATAATTATCATTTGCATAAGCAACTTAAAAGAATATCATTATAGTGTAACCCTTCAAGTTTTACTTCCCAAAGTGTTCACTTATATTCCTCATATCCCTCGAGGAATTCTTATTTTAGGTTCTTTCCTAAAATAGTAGGTTTCCATAAATAACTAGTTTGAGTTCAAGGAATCTTAGTCTTCCTAAAACGCTCAAATCAAACCTATTCAATATCAGAGTTCCTATCCCTTGAAGCTCTAATCCCATAACGACCCGAACTTTCACATAATAAATAAATTTCATAAACTAGGGAACATCTCAAACGTCAACATAAATTCAAAACCAACGTTACCATTCAACGGCTAGTTTACTTAACCATAATTCAAATAGTGCGGAAGAATAACTAACATTTAAATCCCAACGGCTAGTACAACCAACTATCTCAACACAAAACATATTAATGTCTTAAACTCTTCAAAACCTCGGACTGCCCTTCCTTGCAATCCATCTAGATCCTTAGTCTTTACCTGGGAAAAACAATATAAGAAGGGGTGAGCGAACAATGCTCAGTAAGTTCATATGGGATCTCTCCGGGTACTAAGAAGAGATGACCGAAAGAACGGAGCCAAACAATTATATTTCAAGGAAAGGCTAATCATCAATAATCTTAACTGTATATATATATATATATATACAAAACACAGTTCACACGTTCAAAGAATTATGGCCCTAATACAAGTCCGTCAATTCCATAGTTTCATTCATCACCTTTTCAGGGTGTCGAGAGACCTTATACCTCCTCACGGTGCTCCCTCCTAAGTTCGATCATGATCATTAAGCCACTTCATCAAGCAGCGTTTACGTCTAATTCTTTTCAATCAAATTAGACTATCTTAATTAGCCCTTTTCACTCAGACTAATTCTAGCTAAGCTATTATCAATCAGACTAAGCTAACTATACCCGTTTCAATTAGATATAGTCATGTTCCACGAAGTATTCAATGTACAAGAATACATAAAGCAATTTCGATTTACTTAGATACCCTATGAACAACACATATCATGGGTAAGATAGTTCAAAAGACGTTATATCAACATCAGAGTTCAAATGATACCGGCCATTAGTAGCTACAACTATCGTACTAAGAATAACAAGATTAAGTCTTGCTTGGTATTTATTGAGTGTCCTATGACTATCTATGTACTATGAATGAATTAGATGCTTCTAAGAGTTGCATCAATATGTATTCTTCCTCCTCCTACTTATTTATAAAGTTTTTATTTATATTATTGTTCTGAATTCTCTGCATTTCTTGCATAACAACCTATGTGTATGAACATATACCCTAGCTCCTACGTAGAATTTGTATTTAGAGCCCATTCCGGATGGCTAGCAACCAGATGCAATCACCGGATGATAAACACTATAATTGACGCACCTAGCCCCCTCTGTGTGTGTGTTGGGGGGGGGGGGGGGGTCGAAAGTTAATTTTGTCAAGGAAATGATGGTTTTGTGAAATGCATAAGCCAGACTTTTATTCAAATGAAGTTTTTTAAAATTTGTTCTAATGTTGTTTTTTTTTTCAGGAAGAGATGTGAACTTGTGAAGGTTTGTTCAAATGACGTTTTGCCCATCAGCTAAACCATGGTTGTTGATCTATTTACTTATGTTTAATCCGTTTGATTTGCTAAATGGTAGTAATTTTTGTATAGAAAACTAAAAATCCCCCTGGGAGATTGAAATTGTATTTGCGTATACATGCACATATCTCGGACATGAGACTAGTTTGAGAATGCAGGTTGGTTGATTTCTTGCTGTGATCACTATATATGTTTATTTAGTATTGGTGGAGATTGCTTCAATTTGTTTGACTGCTCTGTTTACTCCCTCCGTCCCAGCACAAGTAGGACTAGAAGAGTGGACACAATAATTAAGAGAAAAGTGGTATATGTGTGGTAGAAAATGAAAAAATGGAATGAGTGGGGTAAATAGTAGTGTTGGTTGAATAAATTGAGTGGTGGAAAATGAAGAAAGAGAATGAGTGGGGTTAAATGATGGGGTTGGTTAAATATAAATATATTAAAATATTTTTATTTTGAGCAATCTCGATTGTTTTGGGACAGTTTAAAGGGGAAAGAAATCCAACTTATGCTGGGACAGAGGGAGTATATGTTTTTGGTAGCTGGACATAAACTCTAGCTATTACCGTTCACGTTTATTGAGGTTAAGTTTATGGGTAACAATTGTATCTAGTCTTGTTAGCTTTCTATGGTTCTTAAATTGATGAATTGGTTTGATACGCAATATTGAGACTTAAAAAGATAACCAAAAGAAAAAAGAAAAACCAATTTTAACATTGAAAACACTAAATTCCAAACCATTTAATCTTCAAGTATGACTAACCCTTGGTTGCTATATTTGCCATTTTTCACGGTTTCAAAAAATCTTTTCATTTCTACAATTTAGGCTTAAGTGTATAAACAAAACATCACTAGTGAAGCAAGTGTTCATATCTTTAAAAAGTTTGAATAGTCAAATTGGAAGATCATTTTTGGACGGAAAGAGTATGTGCCAAGTGGTTTATTCATAAAGATATTGGTTTGCATAAGCAAATGTGTAAATAATCCTTAAATAAACTTGCTAGGTCTAACCTCTAAGACGTATTATTCAGGGGTAAGCTCAATAAATTCCCCAAGTCAAATGAGTATGATTTAAATACTCCATCCGTCCCAGAATAAGTGTCCACATTTTTTTGCATGTTATCACGAAGGAACTTTGAGCAATAACTTTAAGTTGATTTAATTATCTTAATGAAAATTTAAAAATTGTTATTGATGGAATATATAATGGTGTCTAAGAAACAAGTTTAATATAATTAAATCAACCTAAATTTATAGCTCAAAATTCCTTCGTGTTAACATGCAAAAAATGTGGACACTTACTTAGGACAGAGGTAGTATGCAAAACAATACCGACACCTACCATCCCCCACTCTCGGTTTTCCAATACCGATGGTGATCTTTTGTCAGACACTACAGAATATCGTAGTCTTGTAGGTGGACTTCAGTATCTTACGCTGACACGATCCGATATTGCATTTTCTATCAACCAGGTTTGTCAGTTTATGCATCAGCCACGCTCATTTCATCTTATCGCAGCCAAGCGAATACTTCGTTATGTTAAAGGCACTATTGACATTGGCTTGTCGTTTCAGTCTTCTTCAGACCTATCTATCCGTGCATTTTCAGATTCTGATCGGGCGGGTGATCCGGATGATCGTCGTTCTACTCTTTACCGGGACTTCCCACTTCAGCCAACCGCCCCCTGCTAGGCTGAATCTGAGGACCAGGATCCCCATTGACCAGGACTTTGTCTGACCGAATCAAGCTATTTCAAGAGGATGAACCAGTTCGCGATCCGGTGCCTGTATTTTTATTGGCCCTAACTTTGTTTCATGGACGGCCAAGAAACAGACCACAGTCTCCCGGTACAGCAATGAAGCTGAATATCGTGCATTAGCTACCACCACACCCGAGCTACGGTGGTACTCTTTCCTATTTCGGGAACTCCGTCTCCCCTTTTCTTCCCCGTCCTTATTTTGTGATAATATCTCAGCAATTCATATGGCTCGCAATCCAGTATTTCATGCTCGCACTCGCCATATTGAGATTGACTATCACTTCTGAGCGACATAAACCGACTTAAGTTAAATGGGACCCATACACTCTGGGCCCACTCACCTAAAGGCCCGTATCAGGAGGCCCATTCACAAGAAGCCCATGCTTCACGGGCCGACATCCCATGGCCGAGAAGGCAGACCTTGCCTAGGCCGAGGTCTAAGAGCCTAATCCCTAGTTGGCCTCAGTAACGAGCCGAGCTAGATGACGGGCCAACCTGTATCAGAACGTCATTAACCTCCCACTATCAAAGGGAGTCCGCATACAGAGTTATATTACAACTCTAGCGCTGAGAATCTTTATCTAAACAAAGATATCTCTTCTACAAGATAACTTGGATATCATCATCCTTATCAGGAGTCTATCTCCAAGGAATACGAGTCCTAGATCAATACGGGCATTCTGGCTTACTTGACAAGTCAGGACTCATTCACCCATACCTATATAAACAGATCCTCTACACAGGAAACGGGTAATGAACTCTTTTGACTCAAAACTATAGTCAATTGATTTCTCTTCATTTCATATACAATCTGTATTCTTATTCTCACGCCGGAGGGCCTTCGCCGGTGAAGCCCCGGCGTAGTTTACGTTTGCTCATTGTGCGCAGATCCGAACGAGGGAGTTCTCATTGCTGGATTTATCCGAACCGCTAGACGAAGGCTGATCCGGTACGTTTTTTGCAGCATCAACTTCATTCGTAAGTTGGTTACTCGTGGATTTCTCAAACTCAAGTTTAATTATTTCCTCAGAAGATCAGTTAGCAGATATATTTACGAAAGGACTTTCTAAACCCCACTTTCAGGCTCTCTTGTCCAAGCTGCAACTTCTGTCTACACGTTTTGCTGAAGGGGGGGTATTAACCGTATATTTATAGAATATTTAGATGGGATGAGCTATTGCCACTACATAATTCGATAATCCACTACATTAATTAATGAATTTTGAATGTAATCATTGTCTTGACACAATTTCCCTTCAAATCAATCGTTTTAACTATTTCATTTACTTATTTTTGTTCTAAGTTTTCTTTTTTTCCTTGGTCTTTTCAAAGAATTTTTTTATTCATACTAATAAATTATTTAAATTTTAAATTTTGGTATTTTCAAAAAATATTTTTAATCATAATAATAGAATTAAATTTCAATTTTCTTGGTGTTCCCAAATATCTATTCAATCATACTAATTTAAATTAATTAAATTTATATTTTTGGCTTTTCAAATAAATCATTCAATCAACTAATAAAATAAAATAAATAATATCTTGTATGAAAAATTTGTAAAGTAATTTTTTCTATCCATTAATTGGAAAATAATTCTATTTTGGTAACAACTACTTTGTGTACCACATAAAACTAATTATGTTTTTATACTAATTGAAGTAAATATGAAAATCTATTTGTTTGATATTAATATCAAACTTTTATTTTAGGAGCATTGTGAAAAAAATAGTACTTCTTATAAAATTTTGTTGCTAAAATGTATAATTATTTTTATTAACTTTCTAACCTTTTACTTTTACAAGTAATATAATTTTTTCAAAATTTATAATCATTGTGACTAATGCAAATATAAATATTCTCTTTTGATGCCTCTTATTGTATTTATTTATTTATTTAAAGTTCTTTATTTATCATTGTAACTTAAATTTATCAGATGATACAAAATACATACTTTTACAATTAAGAGAATTAATTTAAGACCAAATATATATATATTTTTAAAAAAAACGAAAGGAAAATTTACAACAAAAACAATAAAACAAGGTGAATGATGGTTAATGGGGATTTGAGGGCAATTGTGTCAATATATTAATTGAGTTCAAAGGGCATTAATAAATGTAGTGGATAATTAAATTGTGTAGTGGCAATAGCTACTCCCTATTTGGATTAGTAAGTAATCTTTGTATATGTGGATAGGTAGAGATAACTTGGGAAACCCAATCACAGTCCACGGAAGAGTCACAACCTTCCTAAAACTCTTTAACCTAGTTGTGTATATATGTGATCCGTTTCTTAAGTATTGAATAACAAGAAGGAATTCTTCAACTCTGTTATGCCGTGTCTTCCAACCCTAGCTTTCACAAGTCCCATAGCATGTCTTGTAGCCATAGTGGGTGGCTTCAAATAGGAATCACTGTAAATATAGAAGTACAAAAATTTAACTACAAAACCCTTTTCCCCAAAATGATCATCCATTTTGACAGGGAGTGGAAAATAAGGAAAAATAAACATGA
Organism: Campanula takesimana; assembly: GCA_026119855.1. Classification (NCBI taxonomy): domain Eukaryota; kingdom Viridiplantae; phylum Streptophyta; class Magnoliopsida; order Asterales; family Campanulaceae; genus Campanula; species Campanula takesimana. The sequence goes on from JAOWBW010000703.1 coordinate 541,089, forward strand.
CATAGAGATGACATTTAATATCATCTGGATTCTGGCATACAACACTTTCACCACATAACAATTCAGAACAGAAACACAAAACTACACTTTCACCACATAACAAGAACAGAAACACAAAACTAGAATACACTTAGAACACTTTGAATGAAGATCGAAATACTAGAGAGAAATGTAATCCCCCAACGAATCACATTAACAAATATTTCAAAACCCTAAAACAGAATTGTTAGGATTCTTTGTTAATACACCCTCTGGGACCAACAAGAATCAACGTAAAACATAACCCTAAATCACTTAGTGATTTATCAACAATAAATTTTAGACTTTCACTAGGATGATTATATTGACATTACTATTTAGTCACAGTTCACATGCGTAGATCAAAAGTCGAATGCGCAAAAAATTGTAAGGGAGAGTTCTTTAAGATGCTATAAGAAATTTGATGGGCATGATTCATAAAACGTTGTGTTAATTATTCAACATAGTTTAGAAAGGAAAAAATAAACACGTAAGTATATATAACTTTGCAACAACTAGTCCCCAAAGGAGAGGCTCAGTGGTAAAGCCAAGCATCACCCTCGGTGAGCGCTAGGGTTCGATCCCTCTCCTCGCCTCCTTCTGGCGTGAACATCTCAAAAAAAAAAATATATTGCAACAACTATAGTATTCATATTCCTCCGTCTTAAATTAATAAATTAATATTCTCTCCGTCTTAGATTGATAGTCTCCATTGACTATCCAACCATTTTAGTGATTTATTCTTCTTTTCATAATTATCTTTTGTAGTGTTAAACAATCACAATAACACTATGGTTCCTCTAAGAACGAGAATAGCGCAAGTGAAGCGAAGGGTAATATTTGTTGTGGGTAGTTTAAGAAGTTAAGTGATTTTTAACTTTCAATTTTAAAAATGAGATTAATTATATAAGATAAACAAAAATACAAAAAGAGACTATCATTTCAAAATAGAAGAGTATTTATATGATAAAAATCTGAGAGCTGATACAATCCAATATATGAAATGATAGATAAGGATAGTGAGAGTTAGTGATGTTTTTTTTTTTCTCAAACTAAAAGTATGGATCTTATAATAGTAGAGAGAGTTTATTATTACGGTTACACTTGAATTTTGATGGTCAAAACAAATGAATTTTCACTGTATATATCTTAATAAAATTTTAAAAATTATAATTAAAATTTAACTTAATGATTAATCAACAAAAAAAATCAAATTTTCACTTGAATGATTAAATTGACATTAATATTTTGTCATAATTCACTTGTATTGTATTGACCCTAAAAACTCAATCTATGAGAAAAAAAACTTAAGATAATCAAACTTTGCAACAACATTAATATTTCCATATTTACTTGTATGAGAAAAATCTGAGAGCTGATACGATCTAATATACTCCCTCCGTCCCAAAATGATCTTCTCATTTTCCATTTATCATTATCCCAAAATGTTCTTCACATTTCGATTCTACAACTTAGCTTAAAAGTGCGTAACTAAGATATGACTAGCGAAGCAAGTGTTTATATCATTAAAGAGTTTGAATGGTCAAACGCGAAGATCATTTTGGGACGGAGGGAGTATGAAATGGGAAATGATTGTTAGATAGGGATAGTGAAAGTTAGTGCTGTGTTTTTCTCAAATTAAATAGAGAGTTTAATATTAGAGAAAGATTAATATATTGAATATAAATAAAAGAAAAAGTGTATCTTGAGTTCATAGTCAATAATAATTTCATGGAAATGTATTGCTATTCGCTGGACATTCCAATCAAAACAAGTTGTATTATGTTTGTTCATGTTACACCAATTATTTTGGTTACATTTAAATATCATTCCATCAATTAGGGTTTCATCATTGCGAGGTGACAGCTGGCCAACAATCCCTAATATATATACTTAGATAGTTCATCAAAACTATTGTTGTGGAGATTTATTAATAGTAATAGTAATACACAACATTTCCATGGCTATTACAGACAAATTAGTTTGTTTTGCTTTTGTTATGTTATTAGGTATTGGGGTATGCTTTGCAGCAAGAACACTCATGAATATTGAAGGTTATGGTGCAGGAGATAAGGGTGCTGTAGTGGAAGATGGTAAGAAACAATGTGGAAGTGTCGGGGGAGAAGGTGGTGCTGTTGGAGGAGTCGGAGGTGACGGTGTTGCAGTAGTACCCACCGGTAATGGCAATTCTGAAGGCATAGTTGGAGCAGTAGTGGGTCACGCAGTAGTACCCACCGCTAATGGAAATGCTAACAGTGTTGTTGGAGCAGTAGGACCCACCGGTAATGGCAATGCAGGAAGTGTTGTTGGAGCAGTAGTTGGTCATGCAGTGGGACCCACTAGTAATGGCAATGATGAAGGTGTTGTTGGAACAGTAGTCGGTAATATTGTGGGACCAACTGGTAATGGCAATGCTGAAGGTGTTGTTGGAGCAGTTGGACCCACCGGTAGTGGCAACGCTGAAGGTGTTGTTGGAGCAGTAGTCAGTCAAGCAGTAGGAACTACTGGTAATGGTAATGGCAATCCAAAAGGTGTTGTTGGCGCAGTAGCCAATCAAGCAGTGGGTTCCACTGGCAATGGCAATACTGGAGGTGTTCTTGGAGCAAAATCCAGTAAAGATGGTGTTGCAGTAAGACCCATCGTTAATGGACAAGGCGCGGTTGGTCAAACGAAAGGATTCGGACGGCCGGAAGGATTTGTTGCAGGGAAAGGTGTTAATTTAGGAGGAACTCCTGGTAGTAGTACCACTTCAAATAACGGAGTGGGTGACGGTGGTCTTGTAGGCAACGTTGTTGGCAAACCATTACATGGGTGATTGTGCACTAGAAAATTATTTCCTTAGGGGGGGGAGGCAATTCCTTAATTTCTTTCTATTTTTTCTCTTCTTTTCAATTCTAAAAATTGTTATTGATAAATCACTTAATAATTTATCAATTTCAAATTTTAGAATTTCACTAGAATTATTAGATCGTCACCAATATTTGGTCAAAGTTCATACCATAAAAAGTCAACATGAGAATATCTTTCTGAGACAGGGTGAGTATTAAGATTCAATAAAATTGTTTCTTTAAATGATTGTCATCTGCCTATTTTTCTCGTACGATTTCAAATCAGCAAGGGGCGAAGCATCAAATTTTAGAATGAGGGTTGAAGTTGCTTCAAGTATAAATATCATAATTCATATATACAAATTACGCATAAAAGAGGGTCAAAATAATAATTTCATGTTACTTTTGCTTGAAAATAATGTGGTCAAAATGTATAAATTCATACTTTTAAATAGTAAAAAGTCACTTTTTTAAAATATTGAAGGTGTTAAAATTTATACTCTCTTTAAATCATTTGTTAGGTTTTCAGATTTAATGATTGAAGTTATAACAGCACTATTACTGACCCGTGCCAAGGCACGGGCCATTGTTACTTTCCATCCAACTGATGCGCGTTCGGTTCGTTTCTTAAAGTTTTGAGATTTATTTAAAAGAAAGGGAAGATTAGGGGGTGATGTGGAATATATAAAAGTTAGAGGACTAATTTGAGAAAATGGAAATCAGGGGCTAAAGTGCAACACCTAAAATTTCAGGGAATGATGTGAAAGTAAGAAAAGTTGAAGGGGGTAAAGTGTAACATTTAAAAGAATCGTGACCGCACGATATGTTTTTGAATTAATCTGAACCGCTCTTTGTTGTTTTGTCCTTTAGTGATGTGTTTTATACTCTCTCTGTCCCAGAAAGATAGTCAACTTTGGATTTTTGACAGTCAACCCATGTGAATTTTGACCAAAGATTATTATCAATCTAATCATCCCAATGAAATTTTAAAATTTGTCATTGATAAATCACTTGATGATTAATCAATAACAAGTTTTAGAATTTCACAAGGATAGTTAGATTGACATTCATTTTTAGTCAAAGTTCACTTGTATTAATCATCAAAAGTCAAAAATTGACCATCTTTCTAGGACGGAGGGAGTAATATAGATTGGAGTCAAGGTCCAACAATGTGCAAAAGATGTGTATCTTGATCAATAACATGCAAAGTCCAAATGCAGGGACTAATGACAGAATCTGAAATACTACACGGAACACTGGTGATTTTATCTCTTTCTGTCAATTTGAAATTGCAAAATTTGACATTTTGAATGTTCTTACTTAAAATTGCAAAACCTTCAAATTATCACACTCACATCAAGTACCCCACTTATTAATTATTAATCAGTTAACTCAATTATTATTGATTACCCCCACTAATAAGAGTGTGTTTTGGAGGAAACTAGTTGCTTCATAAGTTATAAAAAGTCATGTTCCCTAAACCCTAAACTTTAAACCCAAAAACATGACTTTATAAAATAAACTTTAAACCCAAAAACATGACTTTTTATAACTGGGCTCTAGGTTGTTGATGCCCGATAAGTGGCATGTTTGCTAGGGGGCCTCTTAAAGTCTAAGGTTCCACCTTAAAACCAAGTGGTGATAAGAGGAGTAGCTCTGGATCATTATATGCTAGAACTAAAATTAGTCAATTCCCGATATGGGATAATATCTCTAACAGAGCCAAACTAACTAAACCTTGGTTTCCCACTTTTGTGAGAAGAAAAGCTCCAAGGACTTTGTTTATGGTAGGGGTGGAAATGGTTTGGCTCAAACCGCGGTTCGGAACCGAGCCGAGCCAAACTGTGCGGTTTAGCTCGGTTTTTAAACTTATGCAAGTCAGCTCGGTTTCAAAAATTGGTAAACCACACGGTTCGGTTTGGCTCACGGTTTGACCCTTCAAGCCGAACCGTTTCGAGCTGAATCACTAGCCGAACCGTAGAGCTGAACCACGAGCCGAACCGTAGAGCTGAACCGTTAAGCTGAACCGTAGAGCCGAATCATTAAACCGAGCTAGCTGAACCGGTGTCAAAATGACTAGCCTTTTTCTAAGGCATATACATGTACTCCCTCTGTCTCAAATGACTAGCCTTTTATAACTTTTACATTAATCATTGTTATTTCAGTTACCTTCAACAATGATCCTCTGTAAACTGATGCTTCACTCTTGGCTATATATTTTTCCTTTGTCTGGTGATTGTGTTCAGGGAAATTAATGAAGAAGGTTATTAATTTTTGTTTGGTAGAGGCTAGAAACTGCTGAACCCTGCACTAGCTACTTTGGCTTAGGTGAAATACTATCACATTAACTGAGATTGGAACTTCAAACTTATGCTTGGCGATTCAATTCGAACTCTTTAGTTTGAAATTCGAAGAACAAAAATTCATGTTAGTCTGCTTAAGATTTGTATCCAGTGCAATCTGGCTGATTGCATGGCTGTTGGACTACTTACTAAGTTACCCAAAACCGCGGTTTTAAGCCGCGAAATCAGACCGTGGTTCAAACCGAGCCGAGTCGAATCGTGATGGTTTAGCTCAGCTCGGCTTGGACTATTTTGTGGTTCAGCTCGGTTTGGGATTTCTTCCAACCGATGTATTGCGGTTTGGCTCCTAAATTACACCAACCGAGCTAAGCCGAACCATTTCCACCTTAGTTTATGGCATCAAAAGGAAGTTTGGTGCTCCCATCTACAAATGTTTAATACTCCCTCTGTCCCTAAATGAGTGTCAATTTTTAAGAAATCTTTGTCCCAAAATGAGTGTCTTTTTTTAACATAACTTTGTCCCTAAATGTTTTTTTCGAAATTTTTCACGGTTTCTTTATACGTGCAAAACTAAATGTTTGGAAAGGAGATTACAAGATTATATATGAATCTTTGCTAGCAAATTGTACATAAAGTTGAGATTTTCAGTGTCCCTTAAAATGAAATTTGGACACTCATTTAGGGATGTAGATTGTAACACCCCGAATTTTCTTATAATATCTGAGCATTTAATGGCATTAAATATCCATAAATAACCATATTAAATACTTCAATTTAGGGTTCACAACGGCCCCTTAATTAACCATAAATTCAAAACAATAGCGAAGCGTAACTTTAACTTGTCTTGGTAGGTAACAACCCTAACATCAATGTACTTCAACTTACATTAATTAAATAAACGTACTTAAACTACTAATACTGAATCTTCAATCCACCATCTTTCTACGGCTGCTTTCCTTGTCTTGTCCTTCTACTTAAATCCTGAAAACAAAATTTATAGAGAAGGGATGAGCGAACGAATGCTCAGTAAGTTCATACGTGGCCTCTCCGGTTACTAAGGAGAGACGACCAGAACGAATACTACGAATAACTTTTTCAAAGATGGGTTCAGTTACTTTTGGATTCAAGGCTGCAGAACAATACAGTCTTATTACTTTTAAGATTTTACTTTCAAAGGATTATGGCACTACAATCCAAAGGGATTCATTCAAGTTTCCGTCAATTCCTTGGTAACGTACATTATAACCTCAATGCCAAAGGTACAATTTGCACACCTAGCTTCTTCAGCCAATAGTGTGGGTCGAAACATATATGGTATCCACACACATATGCTCGGGGTCTAGAATCATCCTTGTAATCAGACAATTCCTGAGAGAAGGCATGTGATCACTCATGCAATCCCTAGTTTAAGGACGAGTCTTTTCTAACTGGACTGTCCGTCAATGTCTTTTCTAACTGGACATTGGATGCCTTAACAAGTAAGTAGTTAACTTACAAGTTAAAATTAGAACATACCATGGTACAAGTATGTGATACAAGTTTCAAACTTCGATACTTAGTAGATCGATGGGGACATCACTAAGTATAGATTATTTCAAGGAACGTTTAATAACGCAGAGTTCATTCAAATACTATCATGCCATACTGATAGCTGTCTTTAGAAAGAAATACCGAATTCCAATAAACAGGAGTTCAAATACTGTAAGGAACGTAATCCCTTACCTGAATTGCTTTTTCCTCGCAATCTCCCCTCTGTGCAAATCTACAAGGCACGGAGTAATTTACTTTAGTACTCTCTACATTGTTAACTATTTCTTCTTAGTTAACTGAGAGATGCAGTTTAACTTCTTTACTTCGTTACTTCTTTCTTTACGTTTAAGTTTCTGACTTTAATTTACTAGTCAGTCCTTTAACTTTATGTAATTGCAATTAAGTCCTCTAACTTTGGGTTAATTACAATTTGGTCCTCAACTTTGGGTTAATTGCAAATTGGTCCTTCAACTTTGGATTAATTGCAAATTAGTCCTTCAACTTTCTTTTAATTACAATTTAGTCCTTCAACTTTGGATTAATTGTAAATTAGTCCTTCAATTTTAATTCAATTGCAATTTAGTCCTTCCACTTTGGATTAATTGCAGATTAGTCCTTCAACTTTAGTTTAATTGTAAATTGGTCCTTCAACTTTGGATTAATTACAATTCAGTCCTTCACTTTCCTTTAATTACAGAAAGGTCCTTTTTACTTTGGTTTTGTTCATAAGGTCCCCTAAGTTTCTCTTTTCAATCACTTAGGCCCCTCTAACTTCAAAAGTTTCCTTTTTATTCCTTCTAACTTTAATTCCTTTCAGTTTAGTCCTTTTTTTCGTTAGGAACCTAACTGAAACTTCTAATCTTTTCCTTTCTCGTTAACTTTTTAACCTTCAAGGTCTCCCAAGTGTTTATTCTATTTCCTCAAGTTACTTTTCTAACTTGTTAACAATCCTTTTAACGATTTTTGTTTTTTTTCCATTAGAAACTTAACGGAAACACTAACTTTTCGTCCCAATTCTTAACATCTTTAATCAAGAATCAACACCCATAATTCCTCATCATGGCCGAAACATGCATGATCTAAAATCCATTGATTTGATCAATTTTCTACTAGTTCTTTAAATTTTTCTAAATTCCCAAACATCAATATTATTTACAATACACTTAACGAGGATCAATTAAATCAACAAAAATCAATTTCCATGGCTTAGGGCCATTCGGCCGAACATGTTCAAGGGGGGAAAATCCATATTTTTCTTCTTTTGATAAACCCAATTCAACCTCAATGATTTATATATTCAATTCCCAAGCCTTGCATAATATAAATCAATTCAATTCAAGATTATAAAATCAATCTTAAAAATAACTAGTATCAAGATTATTATTATTTTTTTTTTATAGTATTTAGGTCAACTTCATTAACCCTTTTAAAATTTATCATTAATCACTAGCATGCAAAACCCTAGTATTTGTATTCTTAATTCATGCATAACTCATGATTTACTAATCCAAATTCAATGAAACAAATTTTGGAGAGTAGGATTTAGCATTACCTTGAGAATGATCGGATTGTATCTCCAAAACAATGGCCGGAAATTTTCTTCTCCTCCCTCCTAGGTGCGGCTGCTGCTATGGGTAGAACTAGGGTTTGTTTTTCTTTTTTTTTTTTTTTTTTTGAGTTTGTGATAATAAGGAATTCCTAAGTTGACTAACTCATTAATTTATACTTTGATTGATTCTTAATTGGGTTGGGTTTACTCATATAAATTTCGGCCCATCTAATTCTTTGGCCCACTTCTTTCACTTATTTTATAACTCTAATTATCATTTAATTAAATTAGTAAAAACCGAAAATTACATAATTAAATAAACAAATTTTTCCGGTTATTACATAGATAGTACAAAATAATAAATAAATAAATAAATAAAAATAAAAATAGTCATATTGACTTTAGAATCGACCATCGGATACTTGCAGCAGTAACGTGACGTGAGAATGAGTTATAGTTGACCTTTTGGAGATCACTCGGTTAAACCACGCAGCTTTTTACACCCTCTCAATGCCTCCTTTATTTCGGAAAACTCAACTTCTAGCTGTTTGGAAGAGAAAACTACCTCTGCAATGTCCATTCAAGTTTAAACTGTTATTCCCTCCGTACTAAAATAAAATGAACGTTTAAAAAAGATTCAACTAATAAAATATCGTCACCTTCACTTAAAGTCAACTTGGTTGAATAAAAATAATTCTATGGGTACAAAAAAATCACAAAATCTTGCTCACAAAATCATAAGTGTAGTGATTTTATTGGTTTTTTTTAATTAGAGTGTCGCGGGTTCATTATCGATGCAACTAATAAAATATCGCCACCTCATTTTGTGAGTGTGATTTTGTGACCTTATTTTATGCCCTCTAGCATTGCTCGTTGAGAGTTCAGATCTTCTGTACCACACCATGTGCCACTTTCTGTGCCACAAGTGATCCAACGGCTCACATGTATGGATGACATCATTATAACATTAATCTTAACAATTGTGAGTCATTGGATCACTTGTGGCACATGGAGTGGCACACAGAGTGGTACAGAAGATCTGAACTCGCTCGTCGAATACTGACAAACCTTCCATGAAATATTGTTAATTTTATGAAGTTTTAAAAATAGTTATTGATAGTGTTTCTATTAACATTATATTCTTTAATGGAAATCAGGACGGACGGCGAAAGAACTTGTTCAACTTCAGACTTGGTTGTCTCGGAGGCAGGGGCGGACCTCCCATACATGTAGCAGGTGCACGTGCACCATGTGAATTTTGATGATTAACAAGAAAAAAAAAATCCATTTATACGATATACTCCCTCCGTCCCAGCTCACTTGACACTTATTTCTATTTTGGTCCGTCCCAGCTCACTTGACACTCCCCAAAATAGCCTACTTTTTATAATTTTATATTCACCCCACCACTCATTATCTCTCTTCATTTTCCACCACTCAATTTATTCAACCAACACTACTATTTACCCCACCCATTCTCTCTCTTCATTTTCTACCACACATTTTCCCTATTTTATTCTTTTTCCTTAGTTATTGTGCTCACCTCTTGGGTGTCAAGTGAGGTGGGGCGGAGGGAGTTTACAAATTGTGCACCTCCAAAACAAATGCACAGGCTTGTCCAAGTTGTTAAGGTTTAGATTGAACTACTGAGGTTACCTGTGTTCGAATCTTGGGGAAGATTTTTGTGAATTTGAGTTGTTTTCTCTCTCCAATTTTTTTCCTTTTTTGCCTTTATCATGTACTGTACTCCCTCCATCCCACCTAGGGATGGCAATTCTACCGAACTCGATCCGTATCCGAGACAATCCGGCCCGGGATGGGTGGATTTGATAACAACTTTCCTAAACCCGGCGGGTTCGGATACGGGTTCAGTAGCTGCATGAGATCCGCCCGTATCCGACCTGTATACAACCCGAATAGTATTTATATAAGGATATTTACTATTTTACCCTTACTTTCAATTATTATTACTCCCCTAACCTTGTATATACTGTCTGAGGCTGAGCGGGAGGTTTCTTAGGTTTTTCAATTTTCAAACCCGCCGTTACTGCCGAGAGAGAGAGAGAGGGCGACGCCGACGTCGATTGAACAGAGTGACGAGCCGACGCGATGATCCAGCCTCCAAGGTTACTCTGGTTACCCCGCCGTCCAAGGTAAGTGTTCGATTTTGGTTCTGTTTTGGTTAATTCAGGTTTGTTCGTGGCGCTTATCCCCTCCCCCTTCCTGTAATTCATCTCTCTCTCTCTCTCTCTTGCATTATGATTCGCAATTGTCCGTTGAGCGAACTGAAGTTGAATCCAGTTGGCGAACTCGTTATGTCTGTTCAGAGTCCGTTGAGCGAACCTGTTATGTTGAATTAGAGTCCGTTGAGCGAACCGAAGTTGTATGAGAATCCGTTGAGCAAACTGAAGTTGAATCCGGTTGGCGGACTCGTTATGTCTGTTCGGAGTCCGTTGAGCGAACCTGTTATGTTGAATTAGAGTCCGTTGAGCGAACCGAAGTTGTATGAGTTTATTATTATGAATGAATGGGTGAAATTTTATGAATGAACAAAGGGAGAATCATGAATGAAATGAATTGTGCACTTTATTGTGAAATTTGCATTTTGTGGGAAATGAGGAATATGGAGATGTGTATGGTGAAGCAGAGCGGAAAGCCTAGCGCGAGCACTCAAAAGGTCAATTCCGAACACCCATTTTATTAAGACTACTCAACGGTATATCTCTGGATGCTATGGTTGGGTCAGCCCCAGTTATTGGCTGAAGAAGCCCCATTTGTTCTTTCTGTTATCAACCCCCAACACTCTTGCTGCTGAAGCCCCAGTATCTCTCAAGGATCAACCTCAGATGTTGGCTACGGAAGCCCCAGTCATGCTGTAGGATAAGCCCTTGAATCTGGCATATGAAGCTCTTGTTCCACTTGAAGAGTGAAACTCATGTTGATCCAAATTGTCGTTTCGAGACAACTTCATGTCTTGGCATTTCAACCTCTGGGGGCTTAACTGTCATTGAGAGTTTATCAAACATTCGATGCTTTGCTGTTGATCATGAATCACGGATTTTGACATTCAATACTATTCCTTTGGGGAATCAAACGTCTTTGAGAGTTGTTCGGCGAGACACAATCCTGATATTGCCGAAGAACGAGCTTTGATCTTTGCGGGCCATACTGTCAATCCGAGATGACACTTTGTTCTGATGATCCACACATTAAGGGACCTAACTGTCTATAAGAGTTGTCCCACATCTTTGACGTCCTTGATCTCTAAAGTTACTGAAACTCGTGATGCTTCTCAAAAGTTAACCTCAGCATTTCCTGAGTCCCTTCAAAGGATCAACTGTCAATGAGAGTTGTCCCGTACCCTGGCATTTTGCCACCTGAAAGTAATGAGACTTCATTGGAACCACATGAAGAATTAGGAGTAACCGGAGTTTCTTGTGACATGGTGACCGGAGGGAGGAAGAAGGTAAAAAGTCTAAACTCTGGATCGAAATAGAACACTGTTAGAGAAAGAAGAGGAAGACTGGGAATAAATTTCCTTGCTTTGATATTAACATTAGGGAAAATATAAAGTCACAAAAAAGCTCCACAAAATGTGGCTTACAAAATTATGTGTCATGATTGTATTGGTGTTTTTAATTAGAGTGTGCTGTGTCCATAATCGATTCAACCAATAAAATATCGCCACCTCATTTTGTAATTTTCATTTTGTGAACTTCTTTTGTGCCCCTAGCATTTCCCAAACAAAAACCCTAAACCTAGTTATTAGTATACTAGGAATCTATTGGACTTACCTATAAAAAAAAATATTGAGAAAGATATGTACAAACTCTCCAAAAGTAATTATGATACATATCCTAAAATAACTACTCTGCGTTAGTGGCGGAGCCAGGATTTTTCTGAAAGGGGGCAAGATTACTCTTACAAAAATTCTACTAACTAGTAGGGGCAAAAATATTTTAAATGTATTTTTTTCTAAACATTAATGGGGTTTATTTGTATTAAGTTACCTAAGTCTACCAATTGAAGATGAGGATTACCTTATCAAAAACCAAGGAACCAGACAAAAATGCCCTTTAAAAAAATCATGTGCTGTGCATATGCCTTAGCAATCATCAAAAATTTAACGGTTTGTTAGTTTTTTACACCAATTTGCAACAAAATGACAAACACAAGAATCGGATTGCAAGAAATACAAACTTGAGAACTGAATTGCAAAAGTAGTACAAACACATGTTACAAAATTGCAATTTGCCCTTTAAACATTTAGTCTTTAAGGTGAACTCTATTAATTCCAACTTCTGACTCAAACTTCAAATTAACATAAGTGAGTGTTGAAAAATAATCTGAATCTGTTTTTTTTTAAAAAAAAAAAAAAAAAAAAAAAAAAATCATTCATCACAATTAATCTTACTACAAAATATAACAGCTCCAGTCCTCAAATGCCAGAGGGCTTTTAAGAATCTTATAATCTTATTTGTCCACTTAAAACATAAAACAAAAATATAATGCCAAACCCCTCTTTACAAAATATTGGGTAAATATTTTTTTGACTTAACCCTTTTCAGCTCATTTCAAATACAAATTACAATCATAAATTAGAGGATTCTGTCCTGGAAATCTGACATCAAATTGGAGGCCAGAGAGCTCAGCTTCTTTCCGGTTTCTCCTGCAATATTTTTTATGGACGAGAGATCCTGCTGTGCCTGCATTACAAACCAACAAAACATCACGAAAAAAAAAAAAAAAAAAAAAAAGTACTACCTCCGTCCTGAAATAAATGTCACACTTTTCATTTTAGAATGTCCCAAAATAAGTGTTGCATTTTTTAACTTTTAAAGAGGAAAATAGTGCAAAATTTATCATGGTACAAGCAATGCACAATCAAGTAAAGCACACTCCTTTAAAACGTTGACAAGTCAAATGCAACATTTATTATAGGTCGGATGGAGTAACAAAAGAACAGGATCATCTTTCTCTAGCCCTCAAACTCCCCCCCGGGGGGGGGGGGGGGGGGGGGGGGGGGGGGTACAAATTATGGGTGACAAAAATGTTTCAAGGTTTCTTGTACTCTCTTCATTCTGTTTATCCCATTTTAGTTTACAATCAAAAGATACAATATGGCTTCTTTTTATACAATCTATAAACCGAATAGTATAGCCCGAGTAATCACCACAAATACCTGGAATGATAACCGATTAATGAGATCACTTGCAGTGATATCAAGAGCAGAATCTTCATCATGGCCAAAGAGATCAGCACTTGAGATGGCTGATGAACCCTACAAAACAAAAGGAGACAAATGACGGATTTAGTTATAATTCTGTGATATGCTGCACAAAATTGTTTTAAGGCACCAACACTTCCAAAGCTTAAGTAGTAACATAGCGGGCCCGGTACAGAATGTTAATAATATAAGAAAAGTATTTGTATAGTATCTTGATAGTTAGATACAAGCTAGAGTGATCTGTTGGTAGCTACATGCAAGTAATCTAATGACAGTTCCAGAGGCGAAGCCAGGACTTTACTAAAAAGGGGTCAAAATTATGATACAGTGGTATTTTTTCCCTTAGCCAAAGGGTGTCAAATTTGATAAATAAATGTTTTAGTGGTAAAGTTGTTACTTTGCCGAATTTTAAGGTGGTAAAAATGGCATAGCTCCTAAATCAAGGGGTCCAATGACGACCATGAGGGCAACATGGCTTCGCCACTGGTGAGTTCTAAAATGTAATAGCTCCTAGCATTGTTCGTTTTCAGACTAATCTCGAGCCATAAGTAACACGTACTTGGCAATTTATTTTAACGACACCTTTTTACTATGTTTTGAGTATAAAAAGGATTAGGAGATGGACAGGTTGCTCCATTCAAGGCCAGGGCAGGCTACCAGAATGGCTCAGCTGGATAGGATAACTTACTGGTCATCAGCTGGCATCACTCATTAAGGAATAAATACATATATTCAATAATTCAAATAAGTGACAATAAACTTTATAGCACATAATTGATAATTTTAAGCTAGCAACTTGACACATACCGAGAACTTCTGTAGAGAAACTTGGCTATCCAAGTCTGCTTTGCTCTGATCCCCAAAAAATTGAGCTGATGAAATAGATTTCGCATTAGTGAACTTCTTCCTTGCTTCATCCGTTTCTTGAATCTGATTCTCATTACAGACAGGTGGGACATGTTAGGAATATATAAATTCAGAAAGTTAAGAGTTGATAAAGACAAGACTACACGAGCCGTAATCAGTTCCAGTTGCACAGCTTACTACTAAAAAAAAAAAAAAAAAGATTGTACAAATGAGAGCAACATAATAGTGAAAAGAAAATAGGAGTTTCTCAGAACGTGGTAAGCAGGATTAATCCAATTTCCTTGGACAAATTGATTTTGCTGTCTTTACTTAGCGAATCTCCAACCTGTTTCTCTCCAGTTCTATCCTCTTCTTCCTCACTCCCACTATGAACTGTCACCACAATTTCTATCTCCGCCACGGGAAGTACCTTTACAGAGAAGTGTAAAAGAACCAACTAGACGGGTATTCCCTTGATGGAGAAGATTCTATCTTCAAGTATTGACACATTACCAGATTATTTCAACTTCACTCTTTTCATCAAGTTGACGCGTTCTTTTTTCATGATAAATTACAAAGCAACATAGAGAAGGGATTATGACCCTTTATTTGCAAGAGTTTCATCATATGGTTTAAACACTACGAACTGACAGAGTGTTACAAAACCACACTGAATCAGCTTAATGCTATGAAAAAGCAAATTCACATGTTACATCACTTACTTGGGCTTTTGACGAATTTGAACTTTTCTTTGAGAAAGCACTGTCCATCCCGTATTCAGCAAAGAAACCAGATGACTTAGGTGGCAACACATGGCTGAGAACATGAGTGCCTCCTGGACCGGTTTCAGCAGCTGGAACATTATCTGTATACTCAAACCGAGAAGCAAATGATGGTGCAGCTGTTGGGGTGTTATTTGCTGAGGTGGAAACTTGCACAACAGGAGGTTCTTCAGGCTTCTGTTCATACAGACTCTCGCTTGTCTGTATTGGACGAAAAAATGTTTCATTAAGCAAAAAAGCACCAACAACTCCCTCTGTCCCAAAATCAATGTCAAAAAAATAATCAAATTTTCTCCAGGTCAAGAGTAAATTTGAACATATTCCGGACATTCATTTTGAGACGGAGGGAGTAAAACACGAGACGAATAGTTTAACGAGTACAAAAAAGAGCACAGAGGTGAACGTAACGGGCTACCTTAGTGCTAAGCTTTCTTGCACCAAGCCCCCCAGTCTTCGCAGGTTTTCTCGCACCAAGTGGTTTCTTGACAGTACTTGTATGGACAGGATAATGAGTTTTCAGAGGAGCCACATCAGGCTCAGACTTTGCTGAAGAACTCTCTTTCGGGGTTTCAATGATCTTGACATCAGGAAATCCATTAGATGCTTGAGCTGATTTGGAAGAGACGGGCGACGATGGAAAACCTGCCTCTTCTGCAGAGCTTTTAGCAACTTCTTTTGAAAGTAATTGCTTATACAATTCAGCGGCCCTTGAGGTGTACTTGGCCTCAATCTTTCCCCCGTCAGTCCAGCCATGCTGCTTGAAGAAAGCTTGAGCACGATTATTTCCCCGAAGCTCATCATCTTTAGCTGATCTGGAGTCCATGAATCTAAATTGGTCGACCTACACAAACACAGTCCATTATTTGGATGAAAGAAGCGTTGCTATAACGAAAATCTCCTCCTAACAAAAATACATAGATGAAGATGTGTCTAAAATGGCAACTTTCACAATCAACAGTAGAAGTGGTTGGCAAAATAGTGAGATCCATAATCATTCTTCAAAACCCACTGAAGGCCGATCCTCAACCAATGCTCCCAACGCATATTGGCCTAATGTTATGAAAGAAAGAACTAGGGAAAAGTATCTTGGTCTATTCAACAATAAGAGCACAAACTCGTCATTAATACTTGCATATGCGACGGTCAACTATAAGGGCACAAACTTGTAAAATCCATTGTTTTCTGGTTCGTGTTCTGCATCAGGATGTTCATATATAATACTTGTAAAGCTAAATACTTGTAAAGCTAGTCAATAACACGTGCATACGCCATGCGTACGCTCAGCTCAAAAAATCCCTCAACCACCACAATCAATGTTAATTTTTCCTCTCTTGTGACTCAAAGACTCGACATGACCACCATAATCTTCACTCATCCCCAGTATCATAGCAACAACAACAAAGATTAATGAATTCACACAAAAAAATAATAATAATAATAAAGTTGCACTTATTCGGTAATCGTAACTGCAAATACTTTTAGAGAAGTCATGTAAAACTTGATGACTTGGCAATAATCCAGATCAAAAGCTCCATTTCACTAATCCAATTTGCTACTATACAATGTTTCACAATATGATCTTTTTAAAGGTTTCCAAAGCCCAACTGGTTTCCACTAACTCCCCTGTGATCCACTTAGAGTTTGTGGGGTATGTTAATAGAATATGATATAATCAAGATGAGTGATCACTGGTTAGTCACGAACAAATATTAGCTACTATCAGGACCAGCAGTTCGTATATCATCCACATATCTTCCTTCACTTCTCTCAGATTATGCATACTCATACCTACCGCTGCTACTTACATAATAGATCTGCCGTATTATTGGCATGTTTCTCTAATACAAAAGTTTGGACAAATTATTATTCCACCAAGCCACAATAAGGGGTCACATTTTATTTTCTTTCTTCCTTTATATTACATTTGTTTTCTAAAAGTCACTAAAATCTCTGGTTCGTAACTTATTTATATTTATAAATCTTGTAATTCTATGACAAAATAATCGCATATGAAATATGACTAAAAAATGATACAATTGAACTTTGAAATTTAGCAGCAAAAAGTATCTAGATTTAAGTATTCTGTCTGTCATGGTGTCTCCTAGCCTCTCACACTGTCAGACCATAAAGTCTCATGCAATCAGCACCATCTTGGAGAAACTACTTCTAGTATCCACCTTAATTAAAGTACTCTTCAGCACAATGCCAACTAATGCCCAATCCAGAATGCACGACTAATAGGCATGTCTGAAATTCTCGGATTGAATCAACTGATATTTAATCCTATTAGAACGACAAGATTAACTTCGAGAGGACCAAGCAAATGAGATGGGGAAAAAAAAAACGTATAAACCTATCAAGTTCATATAACTATGAAAAATTTGCTGGTTAATAAAATTTTATTTTCAAAATTTATAATTCTTGTAATTCTTGGAAAACAGTAACAGTATAAATATAAGTCAAAAATAGTCAAATTTACTTCAAAAAGTCAAAATGTAATCCCCTGTTAGCACTGATTTTGTCTGCCACCTAAACTCTGCACAGATCGGTCCATGAAGCTACATGCAATAAGCACCATCTTTCTATTCCAGACACTAAATCTAGTGTCCCCCATAAAACTAAGTACTCTTTAGCTCAATGCCAAATAATGCCCAATACAGAATTTCATATATGAATCATCCATGTCTAATTTTCCAGAAAAACAACCAACATTGCATCCTATCAAGAATAGGATGAGCAAAAAGGGGGGGTTGAACTTAAATCCCTAACAAATTCGGATCAAAAAGAATACCAACTGCTAAGGAAGATGAAGGAATGTACAGATTGTTGGTTCACCTAACGAAGCTGATATGAACACCGAGGCTGCGATGAACGGCGGAGCAATCAATACACAGGAAGATCCCATACGTAACCGAAGCCCAAGTCGGATTCTTCGCATTGCAATCGAAACACATCTGCCTCAGCAAAATTAACACAGAATGAGATCAATTACACAAAGATCTATGAACCAAATTCCAGATCCGATTCAGATCTCCAACCCAGAAAACCAAACAAATTCAACCAAAAATAATAATAATCACACCTTATTGTCGGATTTGGTTTTGAGCTTCCTGAAAACGGCGTTTTTGTCGGTGAAATTTTCGGACGCCATTGTCGAAATCAACGGCGGTAGCGGCGGCGGGGAGAGGAAAGTTCCGAGAGGAGGATTTCGGTGTAACGGAAGTGATAGACGGACGGTACCTCCTCTGGGAATTGTTGGATGGGCGAGTTTGAGAGAGGAAGAGAAACGTATGTTAAACCGTCAGTTCGAATTTTGTATTTTTATTTTTTTTTTTCATGTGCCTTTGACAAAAACTTGGGCTTTGGACTCTAGGCCCCCTGGGCGAGATCCAAATGCCATAAAAACCCAAAGTCAGATCAAAATCCCATTTAAACCCACCACAACCCACAACCCGCCCGAGCCCCGCCCATGCCCTGCCCAGCCCATCTAACCTCATACCCGAGCCCGCCCAGCCCAGCTCACCGTTTGGATACAAAATTAAAATGTTGAGTATGGGAATTGAACCCATGACTTGTTGTGAAAACTAACAACTTAACCACTACACCAACTAACTATTTGATACAAAATTTGCAATATATTCTATTACTATTGCGCCTAAATGAAACTAAGTGAAGAAAAAACAAGATTCTAAACCAATTTATAAAATTTTTGATTATTCCCAAAACATCAACTTTTTGTTTAAAAAAAAAATGAAAAACAAGATTTAAAAAAATATCAAGTATTTAAATATTTTATTAGAAAAAAATATAAAAGACCCAAAGATAAATTAAATTATAATTTTGTGCAATATCGAATTTTAATTTTTATTTTTTTTACTAGCACCCTCCAGTAAACTATTTATATAAAATGCCACTATTTAAGTCTTTATTACCAAATTGTCATTATTTGCACTTATAAGACCTTTTGAGAGACTCATGAGTCTGCTATGAGACCTTGTAAATAGACCCTCATAAATCTTATATGAGACTTTTTTTACATGTCTCATAAGAATTTACAAAGACTTTGATACAAATTATAAGACCTAAAAAATGCACTTATGAGACCTTTGAGAGACTCATGAGACTGCTATGAGACCTTGTAAATCGACCCTCATAAGTCTTATATGAGACTTTTTTACATGTCTCATAAGAATTTACAAAGACTTTGATACAAATTATAAGACTTAAAAAATGCACTGATGAGACATTTGAGAGACTCATGAGTCTGCTATGAGACCTTGTAAATAGACTTATGAGTCTGGTATGAGACAATTTACATGTCTCATAAGAATTTACAAGGCTTTGATACAAATTATAAGACTTTAAAAATCACTTATGAGACCTTTTAAGAGACTCATGAGTCTGATATGAGACCTTTGTAAATGGCTCTCATGAGTCTGATATGAGACAATTTACATGTTTAATAAGAATTTACAAGACTTTGATACAAATTATAAGACCTAATAAATCATTTTTTTAATGTAAAATGATATTTATTTTACAAATTTAATGTTTTTGTGAATAATCAAGAATGTCATTAATTGATTGGAAAGATTTAATTTATATCATTTATTTTGGCCAGAATTATACTTCTAATATTAAATGTTGAGAAACATTAAATAAGATGTTTTGTGGTTCAGTGGTTAAGTCACACTTTCCCCTTGGAGATCATGAGTTCGAAACCTTATGGCAACTTTTTTGTTTTTCATTTACAATGGCGGGTCTGGAGCGGGTTGCTGGGTTCCGAATCCGCTTAGGCTGGGGGAATCGGGTTGGGCGGGCCTGAGTGATGGGGTTTGGGGGGTTTTATGGCATTTTGATTTCAAATTTGGGGTTAGTTGGAATTTTGCATCTCGCCTGGGGTTTTATGGAATAAGAATCTGAGAGGAGGGGCCTTGTGGAATTTTTCCCAAAAAGTTGTGTGAGACCCGTCTCACATGGTTTGTTGAGCGAGTAAATGGTTTGCCCGCCGCCCTATGAGCGGAGCTAGACGTGACCAAAAAAAACCGGTAACCGGCTAACCGCCGGTTTCTCACCGGTCAAAACCGGGAAACCGGTTAACCGGCAACCGGCTCACCCGTCAACCGTAATTCCCGGTCCGGTTTCGGTTAGGCCTTTCTCAAAACCGGTAAACCGCCGGTTATAAACCGGTTAGTAACCGTTACACAAACCGGCGGTTAAACCGTTTATAAAACCGGCGGTTAACCGCCTAACGGCTACTTTTCAAAAATTTGCCCCCCCCCCATTTCCCCATGTCTGACTGACCACCACTGTTCAAAAACGGCTAGTTTTCAAACTAGCCGTTAGTTCAGTTAACTTTCGGCCTTAAATGAAAAAAAAAAAAAAAAAGCCAAAAATTGCTTACATATAATACCCCCTCCCTCCTACCATTTTAGTTCCACATCTTCTCTATACTCTTTCTCTCTCTACTAATTCCTAAGTCTCTCACACTCTCTCATATTTCCAGTTAGATTGCATAATTCCAGTCAGTTTTTTAACGCTTTCCAGTTAGTTTTTTAACGAAATCACTTTTTTAATTTATTTAGAAAATTTCAGTCACTTTGTTAACCATTTCCAGTCAGTTTCAAATCGTTTTCCAGTTAGTTTTCAGAATTCCAGTCAGTTTTTGAGAGTTTCAGTCAGTTTTTTGATAGTTTCAGTCAGTTTTTTAACAAAATCTGTGTTTTTCATCATTTTCAGTCAGTTTTTTAGCGAGTTTCAGTCAGTTTCTAAACAGTTTCAGTTAGTTTGTTAACAAAATGGCCTCATCTCGAAGGAGCGGCAAGGAACATGTTGATTCTTCCTCACTTAACCCGGAAATTGAGTCACATTTTGAGGAAAGTGAGCAAAATGTTGAAGAAAATGTTCCTCAAAGTGGTAGGGCCGGGGCCGCCGAGCTCGGGGCGTGGGAAGAGGTGGTCGGGGGCAACGTCAAGCACGAGAATCCAAATCCGACACTTTCACCATCCATTTTCGAAAAGTACAAATTGACCCCAACGACTTTGTACATTTTCGAGCGTGTTGCAACTATTGCACCAAATCTTACCCGTTCGCAAAAGGTAATGGGCATGGAACATTGAACCATCACTTGAAATCAACACATCCTGAAATAGTTATTTAATTGATGTTTTATCAAAATTGGTTTTGGAATATAAACATTTTTTAATTGATGTTTTATCAAAATTAGATCAAAGAGTTTCAATTTGTGCCGATGGTTGGAGTGATCATTGGCAAAGAAATAGTTATTTGGGTGTTACATGCCATTGGATCGATAATTCGTGGACTTTACAAAAAAGATTACTTGCATATGATAGTTTTGAACCACCTCATTCCGCGGAAAAATATTTGTAGAAAGTTGCACGACATTTTGGCAAAATATGGTCTTTTGCAAAAAATATTTTATATTTCATTCGACAATGCTAGTGCTAATACCGCTAGTATAGCGGAATTGATGCTCATTTGTCAACCGTCACTTGGGGATAAGTATTTTCATATTAGATGTTTATGTCATATCATAAATTTATGTGTTAAAGATGGTTTGGATGCTTTAGATCAATATGTTAAACCCATTATAGAGGCTCTTTATTTTATTGCAAAAAAAAAAAAAAAATTACAAGAAAATGGATAAAATATTTACTAAATAGGGTCTTCCCGAAAAATATTTTTCTATGGATGTTCCGACTAGGTGGAATTCTACCTACAAAATGTTAATTGATGGTTTTGAGTATAAAGAGCATATCATGGATTTTTTTATTAGTATGGGCTATGAAATTCCTTTATTTGCGTATCAATGGAACGCTTGCACTAATTTATGTCAATTATTAAAGATTTTCAATACCGCTACTTTGGCTTTGTCGGGATTTTATTATCCAACTTCCGTTTTGGTACTTGATCAATGTATTGCAATAGTTCTAAGTTTTAAAAATTTGCAAAATTGCACCATTTTAAACGAAAGCATTGCTTCCATGAAGGCAAAAGTGGGTCAAATATTTTGATAACATTCCGTCTCTATTTTTTCTTGCAAAGATGTTGGATCCCCGTATTAAATTGAAAGATCTAGTCCGCATAATAACGTTTTATTATGCAAATTTATACCCCAATGGGGACGGATTACACGAAAACCCGGCGATTATTGTTGAAAGTACAAAAAAGATTTGGTGACTCTTTATAATGAGTATAGTGCAATTCATGGAAATGTTTCTCAATATGGCTCAAGTCCTAATGAAGAAGATATTGGTATTGATACACAATATGAGGTGAATAACGATCCATATAGTTTTGTTAATGATATTTATTTTTCAAAACGTCCTAGATCGTCTCCTTCTTCTTCTTCTACCTCTAGCATTCCGTACGAGTTGGAAGCATATTTCTCTACTAGACATGAAGTTGTACAAAACACTTCAAATCCAACTTCTTTTGATATTTTGAGGTGGTGGTCACAAAGGCAAGAAACTTATCCCATACTCTCTTTAATTGCAAAAGAAGTCTTAGCTTCTCCCGCTTCAACCGTGGCCGTCGAATCGGCATTTAGTGTGGGAGGAAATGTTTTGGATGCAAGACGTTCCCAACTAACTTGTGAAAATTTGGAAAATCAACTCTTGCTTGGTGATTGGGTTAGAGCGGAAAAGAGGGAGCACGATATGCCTTATGAAGAGATTTAGTAAATGTAGATCCACAATATCAATACGACTTGGAAGATTCTACGGGAAGTTCGGAAGGGGACGGAATGTAGATAGTTTTTATTTTAATTTTTAGAATAGGTTTATTTTTATTTCATTGTAATAGTTTAGTTGAGGTAATAAGGCTCCATTTTTTCCTCCCTTAATTATAAAAGGGCAAGGATTGGTTGTCCCTCTCTTTGTAATTTTAATTTTAATTAATAAAATTTAAGGGTACCGTCCCTTTTTTTACTTAAAAAATTTGTGTTATACATTATAGTTATACACTTATACATTTTAAGTTTTTAACTTAAAAACAAAAAAAACAAAAGAAAACTGTTTAAAAAAAGGGGGTCATACATATACTCCCGTTTTTTTTTTTATATAAAAACTGTTTAAAAAAAAAAAAGTTAAAAAATCTGTTAATAAAACTGTTAAAAAAATCTGTTAAGAAAATGTTTAAAAAAACAGTTTAAATTTTTTTTTTTACTTGAAAAAAAAAAAATTTACTTGAAAAAAAAAAACCCTTTAAAAAAATGAAGTGTTTTTTTATTTTTATTTTTTTTTTAACAAAAAACTGTTAATAAAACTGTTTTGAAAAAAAAATAAAAAAAAAATGGTAACCGGTTTAACCGCATTAACCGGTTAACCGTAAACCGTAACCGGACATCACGGTTAGCCGGTTAGGTTACGGTTAGCATTTAATGAAAATCATAACCGGCGGTTATAACCGTCAACCGCCGGTTTTAACCGGATGGACACATCTAAGCGGAGCGGGCAAATCCATTTCCTCTTACTCAAGATTTGTCTTATGTGTGAGACCGTCTCACACAAGAGCTCCTCTTTCTTCTTTGTTGTTGTTATGGAAAGATGGGGATTTTAATTTATACCGGAAATGCCCTTGGTGTGTAATAAATAGATTCGGTTAGTTTGAAATCATTTTTTTAATGTGTGACAATAAAAAAGAGTATGTTTTAGGGGAAACTAGTTTTTCCCTAAATTACAGAAAGTTCATTTTATTTCTACTACTCCCTCCGTTTCATAATACATGTCATTTTAGACTCTTTCACACATATTAAGAAATGCAATTAATACATATTAAAAAGACATATGTGCCCCTGAAAGTATTCAATTACCTAGGCATTTAAATACTTATACAAGAAATAGTTCACAATTAATGAATAAGGGTATAATAGGTAAATAAGAGTAATTCTTTTTTGGTAATAGTAAAGCGTCAAGTATTTTGGAACAAAAAATTGCTCCTAAAACGTCATGTATTATGAAACGGAGGGAGTAACAAGCAGTTGGTGAACATTTATGTCTTGTTTGAAAAACACGACTTTTTATAATTTAGGGAGAAATAATTTAGGGAGAAACTGGTTTCCCCCAAATTTTTGTGATAAAGAAAATTGTGTCCAAAGAACAAATGATACAACTTAATTTTGTTCCAAAAAAAATTAATTAATTGTAACCGTAAATTTGAATAATTGCAGTAATAATTTTATGTTTCATAAGTAAAATTAGTTTAATTGAGCATATTCATTGTCATAATTAAATTTTATCATATTAATTAAGGACTCACGTTAGAAAATTAGAAGTTGAATATATATGAAATAAACTCAAATTGAATTAATCCGTTTAATTATAATTATATTCAAGCAAGTTAAAAATGTGAAATAATTTCAACATGAGTTAGTGTGTTAGGTATTGTATGTTAAAATGGACAAAATGTTAATCCCGCCGTCTCATTTTTGTTTTGTCACATTTAATTTTAACAGTCAACACAAGTAAAAGTGAGCTTTAACAAAGCATTAATATCAAATTAATCATCTTTGTGTAATGTTTGGATTTTTCTTTTTTGCCATGTTTTGGATGTTTGGTTGGCTATCTACAACTGACCCAAATGCTTTACCGTTTCGTATCTTCAACGCCAAATTTTATCTATGTGGGGATTTTTTGAAGGTCATTGTTAGGCCGTTTCCAAGTTATGCTTGGAGAAGCATTTGTGCATCCAAGATCATTGTTTGTAAAGGCGTTCAATTGTAGAGATTTGGTACAAGTTCGGGCTTCATTTTTCGACATGAGATAGGCTTTTTTACGAAGGCATGCTGTTTGTCAATGATTGCACATCTTGATCAAAATCTTCAAATTTGCAATGAGCCTCCGACTGTTGTGGAGTGTCATCTGCTTAAGATTTATTAATGAAAGTTTATGTTGTTTGCTTAAAAAAGAAAAGAGGCTTTGACCAATAAGTCCCTCATCCAAACAAAAATGACTAATAAGGACCGACATTATGGAAACTCGCCAATAAGTCCCTTGCAATTTCCTTAGACAAAAATGCCCCTGCTCACCCAAAACACGCACGCCAAATTGCTGCCAAACTGCTACACGCCTCTGATGCCCACATCTCAACAATGCTGATCTCTCTCTCTCTCTCTCTCTCCACTCCTCTCCTTCTCTCTCTCTCTCTCTCTCTCTCTCTCTCTCTTTTTCCCATTAAAATTTTAAAACGATATATCTTGCAATCTAGAAGTCGAAAAAATAATTTGACACACTGAATTATTCGTATCGTTGAAACGAATCAAACAAGTATATTTAAGTTATGATTCAAATTTTAAAAATAAAAACTTCATTTTTCACTTGTAAATAATTGACAAATCATTTTCATTTCTCAATTTATTTTACATTTGAATGATTACTCAGTTTTACACACTTGTGTCATTTTTTCATTTAACACTTATAAAATTAATTCTCAATTGATTTCACAGTTGTATGATTTCACAATTATATGATTTCACAATTGTATGATTTCACAATTGTATGATTTCACAATTGTGTGATTTCACAGTTGTGTCATTTTTTTATTTGTATTTTTCACTTGTAAAATGATTTTTCAATTGATTTTTCAGTTGTATGATTTCTCAATTGTGTAATTTCACAGTTGTGTCATTTTTTCATTTTTCATTTTAAAAACTGATAAATTCATCTCTCAATTTTTCACAATCATTATAATAACTGAGGCATGCATTTCACAGTTGTTCACACATGAATTTGAATATAATAACTGAGACGTTCATTTAACAGTTGTTCATAATTGAGTAAAAACTGATAAAATCACCTCTCATTTTTCACAATTGATGACTCAATTTATCGGTTTAATTATATAATAAATGAGACATTCATTTCTCAGTTATTCACATATGAATTTGAGTACAAGAACTGGTACATTCATTTCTCAGTTATCAATTTTTCTCTATTGTTAATATAATAATAAATGAGATATTCATTTCTCAGTTATTCACACACGAGTTTAATATAAGAACTGGTAAATTTATTTCTCAGTTGTTAACACATGAGTTGAGTGTAACAACTAAGAAATTCATCGCACGGTTTTTACAAAGGATACTAATTTTCAGAACTATGTGTTGTCCAGTGTTCTAAAAATCGCTAGGCGGCGGAGCTGGGCCTAGCGCCTAGAGGCCTAGGCAGGGACTAGGTGGGGCTGAGCATTTAGTGCATTTTTGTTTTTTTATATATATATATATATATATATATATATATATATATATATATTTATATATCTTAAAAATATTGTCAATTATTTTTATTATTTATCAAAATTTAATAATTTATTTTAACTAAAAAACAAATCATAACTATAAAAAGTATTTTTAAATGTTTTAAAGTGAAAGCTTACACACACTAACCCAAGCCCATTCATACATATTTAGTCAAACCCAAATAAATTATCCTCCCACACTAAAATAATGAGGCCCAACCCATGTGCTATTCCCGCTTAGGCCCGCCTAAATCGCCTGATCCGCCTAGACCGCCCAGGCTGCCTAGACCCGCCTAACGCCTAGATTGGCCGCCTAATGGAAAATCGCGGCGCCTAGCCTAGGCCCCGCCTAGACGGCCGCCTAGCCCAATTTTTAGAACACTGATGTTGTCAAATGCTCTTTAAACAATTGAGAAATAAATTTATCTCATTTTTTTAATTAAAAATGAGTAATTGTTCAATTGTGAAGAATTAATACTCCTAACCCCGAAAAAAAAAAAAAAAAAAAAAAAAACAACAACAATTGTGAGCTGTAGTGTTAAATATATAATAGTCTAGTAATAGAACAAGTAAGAAGCTTAGCATTGTGGTTAGGTGTCTTAGCTAAGACCAAGAGGTCTTGGGTTCAAACCCTCTCAAGAGCAAAAAAAATTTATTTATAATACTTGGAGTTGAAGATGCTTGTGGCGGCGGTTGGCCGGAGGCCCGGCGATGTCCGGCGGCGGTGGTGGTGGTGGTCGGCGGCGGGCGGTGGTGGCCAAATGTAAAGGTGGCAGTCAAAATGGTCAAAGGTTAGAGGTGTAGGAGGAATTTATTTGGTGAGGTCCGGCGGCGGCGGTGGTGGTGGCCCGCGGCCGGCGGTGGTGGCCAAATGTAAAGGTGGCAGTCAAAATGGTCAAAGGTTAGAGGTGTAGGAGGAATTTATTTGGTGAGTCCGGCGGTTGGCCGGAGGCCCGGCGATGTCCGGCGGCGGTGGTGGCCAAATGTAAAGGTGGCAGTCAAAATGGTCAAAGGTTAGAGGTGTAAGAGGAATTTATTTGGACTGAGGGTATTTTTGTCATTTAAAAGGTACAAGGGACTTATTGGTAAAATTGATTTGAACCTAAGGACCCTAAGGTAGAATTTGAAATGTTGTGTTTTTATTGGTAAATACCACATTCCCCCATAGACTTATTGGTAAAAATCCCAAAAGAAAAAGTAGATCTAAAAATGGCGGTGGATAAAGAAGAATTGTCTTGGTTGGTTATGGTATAATGACGTAAATGTCCTTGTCAAGTTAGATGATTTGTTTTGTTAATAAATGACCTAAAGGTTGTTAGTTGGATCTTGGAAGTAAAGTCTGTGCCTATCTTCGATGATAGCTGAAGTTTCTTGAAATACTCCCTACGTACCAGTTTAAGGTTTTTACTTTCCTTTTTGGTATGTCTCAATTTAAAATTCTTAGTTGTTTTATTCCATAAATGGAAAAATATGAATAGTCAGTGGCGGATCTAGGATTTTTAGTCAGGGGGTCAGAATTTTGTATGACGAGAAAAAAAAAAGCACACAAGTAAAGACAATAAAATTTAACAAACATATAAAGCCTATTTTTTGCCCTCACCTCAGGTTAGGAGCGGACTTTTAATTTATTCCTCTTTATGGTTCATGGCCACATTTTTTTATCATATTTAACTAGAAATCCTTAGAACACCTAACAAACTACATAATTAAAGTTTCATGATACTTTTGATAGTTAGCGACTTACAAAGGAACCAAGTAGTTGTGACATCGCAGATATTTCCTTGGGTTGCTATATCTCGAGTACTGAACGTCGGAAATCCTTGCTTGAGTCAATTGACAAGATAACTAAAAGCCAATTGACAAGATAACGCCACCAACAAAAACACAATGATATAGACTACTAGTCAGGAAACAATTTAGTGTACGAAATACATTGATGTTAAATTCAAAATTATTCTCATTTTAACTACACTAATCTTTATTGTGTCAAGATGGTCATCTTCAAAATTTTAGTTTTCTTTTCTCAGCAAGATCTAAACTGATCTTAAATACTATGTAAATATGAATCCCAACAATTAAAAGGATATACTCCCTCCAATTTATTTGATCCCAGTATTTAAAATTGAAATAACAGTCCAAATAAAGTAACACATGTTCCATTCAGATGTAAGAGTTTCATTTAGCCATTTAAGTCTGTAACATAGCAAACAACAAAACTTTAACTGAACATTGAACATAACATATGGACAACTGAACTTCATATAGCTTGACACATGTACTTATGTAGTCATAGTTTTCTGAATTATCAGTTGAAGAACCTGAATCATAATCTTGATAGCCTAGTTCCGGATTGTTTTGTTGCTGTCTCAAGGTTTCAAGGTATTAAGTTATGTTCGATTTCCATAATAGGGTTCAGAAATTATGAGTTAGTAGATTGTGTGTAAACTTAGTCTTTCGATGAACAGTGTGAATGTGGTTCCCTTTGTCGTCGTCATCGTCTTCGTAGTCGTAGTAGCAGAGTCTTCCGTTCTTTGGCGAATTGCGGACGAATTGATAGGCAGGGTGCATTGTGTAATTGTATTTTGAAGTGATTTTTCCGTAGAGTCCTTCTCTTATATACGAGGGCATGAGTGCAAAATTTAAGGGGGGTCATGTGCAATTTTCCAGGGGGTCATGTTAAAAATTGCTAGTATTTTTGAAGGGGTAAAAGTGAATAAAGGGGAAAGCCAGGGGGATCAATTGACCCCCACGCTATAACGTGGATCCGCCCCTGTGAATAGTTCTTTGGAGAATCTTACCCTCAAAAAGTTTATTTATTACAAAAAAAAAACCAATACTTACCTAACTACTTTTTCACTCATTTGATTTATGAATAGTGTTAGGACAATTATATCCTCACCACCCTACTTTTGTTGACCCATTTTTCTTTGTTTTCACTTGATTTTTTAATAAGCGTGCAAAATCAAACTAAGAACCTTAAACCGGGACGGAGGGAGTACAAGGAAAAGTGTTGTTCCCCTTTCTACTCTATTTTCTTTGGGTTAATGACAATTTAGACCCTGAAGTATAGTACCACCCTTCCAATCGAACCTTAAGAGTCTTTTTTCGCCAATTTAAGCCTTGAGGTAAAAAAATTGTTCGCCACGTTAGGCTTTTTGACGATTTTCGTCAGAAAATTCAGTTAAAGGACCTAAATGAAAAGTTTAAACTTTGTAAGGCTAAAAATCAAAATAATTATTTTTTATGCCAAAAATCAAAATAACTATTAAAATATTGAATAAAAGGGTTTTTAAATTATTTTGAAAATATTAAGTAATAAAAAATAAAGAGAATCAATAAATAAATTTTATTTTATTTTATAAACATAATAATTTTTTTCACATGTACAAAAAAAGATTTCATCAAAAAGAAGTCATCAAATAAATTAAGGCATTAAAGTATTTGTTTCTTATCACCCACTCAATTTATAATTTTCTTTTATTCAATATTTATTTTTGATATTAAATTAATAAGAAAACAATTTTTTGAAAAATAAATATTAAATACTCCCTCCATCCCAAACTTTAAGTTACTAATTTCCTTTTTGGGCGTCTCATACTTTGGTTACTTACCCAAAATGCTCAATTTTCTCTTTCCTTCCCACTCACAACAACTATTCACTATCTCATTTTCTCTCTCCTTCTCACTCACACCACCTACTTTTTTCTTAATCTCCGCGCATTCAATTTTGGTAACCAGAAGTTTGGGATGGAGGGAGTATAAGACAAGTTTATCAATCTTCCCTTTTTACCCCATAACACACACTAAAACACTAATTCCTCTGTTCGCTTACACATTCAACCAAATCAACCACGACATCAATAACGTAGCATCTACGGGCTCAACTTATCTCATATTTAATATTTATTTTTCAAAAAATTGTTTTTTATTAATTTAATATCAATAATAAAGATTGAATAAAAGAAAACTATAAATTAAGTGGATGATAAAAATAAATACTTTAATGTCTTAATTTATTTGATGACTTCTTTTTGATGAAATCTTTTTTGGTACATGTGAAAAAAATTACTAAAATTTATTTATTGGGTTTATTTATTTTTTATTATTTAATATTTTCAAAATAATTTAAAATTTTATTCAATATTTTAATAATTATTTTGATTTTCGTCATAAAAAATAAATATTTGAATTTTTAGCCTTACAAAGTTTAAACTTTTCATTTAGGTCCTTTAACTGACTTTTCTGACGAAAATCGTCAAAAAGGCCTAACGTGGCGAACATTTTTTACCTCAAGGCCTAAATTGGCGAAAAAAAGACTCTCAAGGTTCGATTGGAATGGTGGTACTATACTTCAGGGTCTAAATTGTCATTAACCCATTTTCTTTTTAATATTTCTTTTTAATAGATGTGGAACAAATGACGAGATGAGATCATCTGTACCACTTTTTATGTACCATTTGTCTACCACAAATCATCCAACGGCTATAAGTTATTAACATTAAAAAATTTATAATGTCAACACTGATGCATAGCCGTTAGATGATTTGTGGTACACAAGGTACATACAAGTGGTACATACATAAAAGTGGTACAGAGGATTTCATCTCAACAAATGACTTTAAAGTTTCCTAATTTCATGGTGTTAAGTGTTGACATTCCAATCTAAGAGAATCCTTACTCCTTACTCATAAACCCCCAAACCCCCCCCCCCCCCCCCCCCCCCCCCCCAACCCCCAAAAAAGAGTTTATTCAGACTATCACATGTCACATTAGCATTTTATAAATTTTAATTTTTAACTATTTTTTATACAAAAAATAAATTTTAAAAGAGCTCTATTTGGACCCACTTATAAATAATTTATTCTTTAATATTATAAATTACTCCCTCCGTCCCAGTTTAAGTTTTTTTTTATTTTTTATGTATGTCTCAGTTTAAGGTTCTTAGTTGCTTTATTCCTTAAATGGCAAATGATGAATAGTGTTTTGGACATCCTTGTTTTCATAAAGTTCATATATTATAAAAAAAAAATCATCACTTGCCCATCTAATTTTCGTCCACTTGCTTTATGAATGGACAATTATATCCTCCACACATTACTTTCTTGACTCAAATTTTCTTTGGTTTCTTAATAAGCGTGTAAAGTCAAACTAAGAACCTTAAACCGGGATGGAGGGAGTAAAATTTTATAAATAAAAAAATGGTTTAAGAAAAGTTTTTTTTTTTTTAAAGTATTACTACCTCCTTCCTAAAATAGAAGTTTATTGTTTCTTTAAATTAAAATTTAAATTATAAATAATACCATTAAAATTTTAT
The DNA here is from genome assembly GCA_026119855.1 of Campanula takesimana. Taxonomy (NCBI): domain Eukaryota; kingdom Viridiplantae; phylum Streptophyta; class Magnoliopsida; order Asterales; family Campanulaceae; genus Campanula; species Campanula takesimana. The sequence continues at coordinate 572,742 of JAOWBW010000703.1, forward strand.
TTAAAGATAATGTTATTTTTGAAAAAAAAATAACATTCTAATTTTAAAAATAATTAAAAAATAATAACAATTAATTTGAGACCGAAAAAGTACTACTTTCAATTAATCTACACCCATTATTATTGAATAAAATGTTAACTGATCTGCAATGGAATCAGGTTCTTCTATTGGGAAATAATAAAGTTATAAAAGATGGCTACAAAATGTGGTCGACAAAATAAGGTGTCATAATTGTGTAGGTGTTTTTAATTGGAGTTTGTCGGGTCTACTATTGATGTGGCCAATAAAATATCGCCACCCCCTCTTATATCCTTCATTTTGTAAACTTCTTTGTAAGCCTAGCATTGCCTTCTTCTATTTGCTATGATTTTGTGGGAATTTTCGGAAAGAAAGAAACAACCGCTTATGGCGTAGCACTCAACGTCGGCCGTTTTTGTTACAGTCCATTGCATTGCATAATGTAGACTAAGTGCCTCACCTTCATTTTTTTTAAGAAAAAGTGCACCAAAAATCACTCAACTCTTCACTTTTAGTGGATTTGATCACTAAACTTATTTTTTTGTTGCATACAATACCTTCAACTCATTTTTGTTTGCAACCAACACATCCAACTCATTTTCTTCACAAAATCTTGTAAAAAACGTGTTTTACACTAACTGTGTGTAAAACGTGTTTTTCAAATAACGGCTTAAGAGGGATTAAAAGACGCGGTGACAATTTTGTAAATAAGTGGAACTCATGAAAATCTCAGCAGACACATTTTAAAACAAGAGGAGGAATTTTTCAATACTTCACAGCAGGCATATTTTAACTCTAAAGGTGACACTTTTTTAGAGCAGCATGTTTTAACTCTAGAGGAGGCACTTTTTTGAACTTTAACAGTGCCATTTTTTGAGAAAAAATAAGTGCCTGCTCTAGTTAAAAAATGTGCCTCCTGCAGTTTCAAAACATGCCTCCTCCAGTTTCAATACATGCCTCTGAGATTTTTTTGAACTTTTAACATTGTTTTTTAAAGAAAAAAAATGTCTGCTCTAGTTTAAAAATGTGTCTCCTGCAGTATAAAAATATGCCTCCTCCAGTTTAAAACATGCTTGCTCCAGTTTCAAACTCCAGTTTTAAAAGATGTCTCCTCCAAGTTTCAAAAATGCCTCTTGAGATTTTAGTAAAAAAAAAAAACTCAACAGGCACTTATAAAAATGCATGCTTAAAATTTAGAAGTTCATCTTTGAAAAAAATGCCTGTTATGGTTTTACAAAGTGCCTGGTGTGGAGTTTCAAAAATATGCCTCATCCAGTTTCGTAATATGCCTCCTGCAGTTTTAAATATGCCTCCTGAGATTTCATAAGTTTCAAATATTTACACTTATGCCACCGCGTCTCTTAAACCCTACTTGCCGTTATTAATAAAACACGTTTTGCACTAAGCCTAGTGTAAAACGCGTTTTACAGGAGACTTACTCCATTTTCTTTTGTGTCAATAATCACTTTCACTAACCGTGTTAGTTTTTTTCCGTTAAATGATCATGTGTAAAGCATGTGATCAAATTTTTGAAGGGTATTTTAGGTAGTTCATTCCAAGGTTCTAAAAAGCGCTAGGCGCTCGCTAGGCGCTAACGTATTTAAGCGGGGCCGAGAATTCAAAAATAGTTATAATATCTTAGGCGGGACTTAGGCGTTTCATGAACGCCTAGCGCCTAAACGGGGCCTAGGCGGCCTAAACGGGCGCATTTTAGAACACTGGTTCATTCTAATTAACATTTAGAAGTTGAACGTGTTCCAAATAAATCCCCGTGTTCTTTCATCATCACTTTAACTTTAACGATTAATGTTTACTTCTTTTTAATTAAGTCATCCTTCAATTAATTTAAGTTTATTTTGTTGTTAATTTATGAACTCAACCCCACCATCTCACCACCACCACCGCCACCGACACCACCTCCACATTCATCAACCATCCACTCCCAACTAACTCATCCCTTCTTCTCACCTTCAATTTTTCCCGTGATGCACCGGAACTGCCGTCCGTCCTAGTTTGTTCCACCGCAATTAGCCTAGCAAGACTGGATATGCAAATGATAGAAAACCCCCCTCAAATCATAATATATGTTTAATTTATCACTACCAGAACCAGATTGAAAGTCCTTACATGAAATTATGTACAACAAAGCAAAGCAAGTTAAAATACGAATGCAATCAACCAAATACCCAATTAATTTACATTAGCAATCAATTTCCATCCTCGAATTCAAAGCTCGGTGCACATTGAAAAAAAAAGAGAGGAAAAAAAATAGAGGAGATGATTTCAGATTTGAAATCCCAAATCAGATATAAATTGAAGGCAACGATACAGAGGGAGAGGAAGAATGGGCACAATGAAAATCGATGAGGAGGGAGAAAAAAGGGAGAACTACCGATCTGAAAAAATGAACTCCCGACGGCCCTGGCGTTAATGGAAGGAGACGCCATGGGAATTGTGTGCGTGGGAGTAAATTGGAGTGGATGGGTAGAGAGAAAGGCTTCGTATCTTTGTTTTTCTTATTCGAAAATTGCAGTTTGGAGGCGAGGGGATAGAGAGAAGGGTTTATGATTCTCCATGTTTGTTGTAAAGGGGGGTATGAGGGTAGGGTTGCGGTGGGATACAGAATGAAGAAGAAGACGAAGGGCAGGGGTTTTTACATAGGGTTAATGACAATTTAAACCCTAAAGTCATATATCACCCTTCCAAACGGACCCTGATGTTTTTTTTAGACAGATCATACTTTAACGTGTAAAAAAGTCGCCATTTAAGGCCTTTTTGACAGAATTTGTTAGAAAAATCAGTTAAATAGCATGTGCAAGGCACGTGACTAACAGAATTGAGTAGTTTGAAGTTGATATTTCTTTTAAGGGGCCTAATGAAAATTCTAAAATTCAAAAGGGCTGAAATCAAAATAACTATCAAACTTTTAAAAGAAATATTAATAAAAAAAACATTTCATTGGATATAAATAAGTAATTACTGTTGGGTTTTGATGCATCATGCGCAGAGGAATAAACATAAGATCAAACACCCATGAGCCCGAGTCCGTGCATGTTGATTAAATTAAATACAAGATGAAAGAAAACATACCCTTGAAGATCGAATCCATGAACACGGACTTTGAGGTGCTAACGCAAACACCCTCTATCGGTATCTACACGTCGAACGGATATCAAGAACACTTTCTTGATCTGGATTGCTAGACCCAAGGCAAGGTGAAGAAACGATTTCTTCATATGAATTATTTTGCTTCATTGATTATTGTATTTTGATGATTCACAATCTCAAAACAAATAATCCTACCTCTCTATATTTTATTGTTTCTAAAACAATATGTATTGATTTCAAAAATCAACGTTAGAGGCTGTCAAACATGGCTGCATATATTTATATGAGGGTTTAATTCCGTTTGGGATCTGGATTCCTTGTCGTACAAGAATTCTGAACAAACTGACCAGGGACGGGCATAGCAGCCGTACGGCTGATATAGAGCCGTACACCACAATTGCCGCCGTATGGTTGTAGTCCAGAAAATCCCAGATTTTCAGCCTTTTCAATCCGTTCTATTGTGTGTGACCCAATAGGATTATACTAAGTTCACAATGAGTCCGAACCATTCAGAACGCGTAAGTCATAAGCGGACTCTAGCAAGCCATTATAATTACCCAATTAGTATAACTTTAAAAGTCCAAAGTTACCTTATAGACATATCAGAATCCCTTTGTCACGCGATATCTGTTTTGGTCAAATTTTGCAATTCAACTTCAAGAAATGAAATTGGGTACAAAGGAATAAAATTGTAAAGTAATTCAAAAACGAATGAACACAATATTTAACGAGGAAAGCCCTTGAACAACTTGTTCGCCGGCATAAAACCTCAAAGGTGGAATATTATTAGTGATGATGGAAGTACAATGAGATGAACAAGAAAAATAGCTAAGAAATTAGTGATTGTGCGCGTGTGTGCATTACATAATGGTGTGAACTATTTATACTAGAGGAATGAACCACAAACTAGACAATTGAGCCATGATTTCGGGTGGTTAGTTGAAGGTTATCCGCGGCCGTTGATGTCGCGCCCCAGACCCGTGGTCCTACTTGCCCCACGCTCGGGACACGAATGGAAGACGTTATAAAACACCGAAATTTTTTGGAAGACGTTATAAAACACCTTTTGAAATTTTTTCGAAATATACTTTCATAAAACTTAACAAAATCAACACCTGAAGTTCAAAGACTTCCACTGACTTTCAAACCAACTTTTCAAACCACTTTCACAAACGAAAGTACTTAGCCCGAAGGCTTACAAACTTTTATACAAATGTACACACACCGACCTTATCCAAAATATAGGTATTACAAGATGATGAAGTCAAGGAAACTCTACCCAAAAGGTTATACATCTATGTAATGTAACCTTGACCAAAACAAATCCCAACTCTTACCACTTTCAACGTCATCCCGTGCCAAAGTGTCCTATCCCCTGGACTCGCCTTTATCTAAAACAATAAACAAATAAGGGGTGAGAATAAATCTCAGTAAGCTACTAAATGCAGCTACGTTACATGCTGATATGATAATCATAAAGAAACAATATCAACAAATAATCATATAGCATATAGCACATAACATGAGAGACTCCCTATCGCCAACCGTCCCATACCGGTTGGAAATAACGACCAACTCATCATACAACACATAGTGTAGGAGTAAACACTCCTACGAGAATACCAAGCCAGGGTTTACCGAAATAACATAACCATCTGAGAATACCATCTGAGAAAACCAGTTGAGAAAACCAGTTGAGTAGCATAAATAGCTGAAGCCGGGATCCCGAAAACTAAACCATAATCAATTGAACCAAAGTAACAACGGGGCAGCATCAATAGCTGAAGCAGGTTCCGGAACCATATAACACCACAACAACAATAGCGGGAGAAAATGACACAAAGTCATACCCCTAAATGCTCACGCGAGGGAGCGAGTTCATCCCATCCAAGGCCAATCTGGACTGGGGAAATAGGTCCAGTGGAAAAGCCTTAATGCTTTCCACCTCCACTCGATAACACCCAAACCTGGGGAAATAGGTCCAGTGGAAAAGCCTTATAGTGAACTTGGCTAGTGTGCCACTAAAATTCTTTCCACCTCCACTCGATAACACACAAAACCAGCTGAACTTTCAACAAAGAGCACAGTAATAAATACTTGCTAAAACAACAACAACCGGGGCAATGATTCTACACAAGAAACCAAGCCAAACACATCAAAAGATGCAACCACGTTACTCATAAAAGAGTTCACAACATTGACATTAGGCCACAACACAATCCTTTATTAATGACATTAAGTCAAACAACAATCTTGCACACACTTGAACACGATCCTCAACAACCAAGTATGTCGAATCCATTTCTCACACAAGGGATTCCAAAGTAAGAAATCCTACGAAAGCATCATAAAGATGTACCACACTTAAAATGAACCTAAACGGTTACATTATTCCAAACTCGATCACAAAGGACCAACTCTACAACAACGGACCATTAATACTCTTTTTGTTATTAAACACCTACTGGATTTCCGTAATATAATATTTAGAACCCAACTGAATAAACCACCTCATCACGTAGTACACAAGAAGAGCTTCGAAACGATAGTTTACACGACTAAATCGGAGTCCGTATGAAGAAGTTATGGCCTCCGGAAGGTTGAACCATTTTCTGGGAAAAGTGTGCGATCGCCCAAAAATAGTGTGAGGCCGCCCAAAACACTCAATTAAGGCCAAATTGCTCCAGAAAGAGCGTGCGATCGCCCACAAAAAGTGTGCAACCACCCAAACCTCCAAATGTACCAAAATTGCACTCCTTTCGTTTCACCGTCTCACAAGTATAAGTATAATTTTCTAATATACTAATATACTCATTTAGGATATTTTCATTCATTTCCCCGTCCCACGAATAATAGTATAATTTTTATAATATACTTATTTAACATTTAACTTAAGTTAATAATTTACCGTCCCACGAATAGGAGTATACTTTCAAACACTTATACTAACATTATCAAGTATATAAACATATCCATATACATCCTAACATACAAACCAAGTCACTTACCCAGTATAATTATACTCCCTTTATCCCAAATAAACAAGTGTCACAATTAAATTCTTTTCACAATAATTTCACCATATAACACATATATAGCAAATATATGACCATTTTACTATTTAAGGGGAATTAGTAACTTACCTATTTCCGAAAAAAGTATCGCAGAAATATATTTTGTTCGGGTAGAAATGATCTACTCAACGCCCTGATCATTTATATATAATTAGTTTTAAAAACAGATAAGTAATTAAAATGAACTAAATCGAAATAGGACGAACTTACCCTTTTCTTTTTCTTCTACGAGGAACAGGGAGAATTTCAGTGTGTGTGTGTGTGTTTTGTGCGCACAGAGAGATGAGATAAGTTTGCTTTTAAAAATATCTTTACCCATTTTACAATTAGGTCCTCCAACTTTCAAGTTGAGCAAGTTACACTTTGAACCCTAAAGTTTTAACTTAATCATTTAACTCCTTTAACCATTATTACCATTAACCAAATAAATAACACAATGAAGCAAATAATATAAGCAAGTCATAAAAATATTTTCTAACACATAAAATGCACACATAATGTCAAATTAAAATTCCCAAAAATATAAAATAAATAGGGACGGGTTTTGGGGTCGTTACAGTTGAGTTGGATTTGTTTTGATAAAAAGGTCTCTTTTGTTGACTGAGTCTTTAACTAGGTCACGCCTCCTTTGATCGTGCTCTACGGTTTGTGTGATCGTTACCTAAAAAATAGGAAGAAGTTTACCTGCAAAATAAACGTGCTTATAAAACCAAGTTGTAAATGTCAGGAAGCAGGATGTCGAGGCAAGCTGAAGTCTTCAAGATGCTGCATGAATTTTATCCCCAAATAATTGCCCCCAATTTTGTATTTAAAAGTGAATTTTTAAAGTGGGAAATTGATTCGAAAATTGGCAGCTAATACGTGGACGGTGAGGGGAAACTTTATAGGAGTCTAGGGTCTAGGTACTTGAGTTGGGCTATGAATCTGGAACCGTCTAATTTTCTCCATTTAAGACGTCTCTTTAAGTTGATTTCTATCACTATTCCGCGGAGAGCTCTTCAAGAAAATCGCCGGTGAGTCTCTTACCCTTTTTCCTTGTTTTTCTTGCTGATGCGCCATGGTTAAAACTAAGGAATCTATTGATCAAAATAAGAAATTTCCCGAGGGTTTTAAGTGCTTAGGTTTTCTTGGTCATCCTGATGAAGACAAATGCCTGTTTTCTGTTGCAAATCTTGAGTCTTTGAAAAATGCTTTTCCTCCTGGAGCGGTTTTTATGAACCCTAATCCCTTTCTTACTTCAGACTGTGTTTCTCCTGAATGGGTTTGTTTTCTTGAGTACCCGTTCACTATTCGGTTGAAATTTGCCTTTTCCCCTCTCATAACTCGTTTTTTTTGAAATCACCGGGCTTACTTATACACAACTCATGCCTGTTGGGTGGAGGAATTTGGCCACTTTAAACAGATTGAGCGTCGAAACTGGGTTGCGGGTTGGCTTAGAGGAGTTAGCCTTTTGCTATATCTTAAGATCTCATGGGTCTTCTAGGTATGGCTTTAGAGTAAAAAATAGGGTTTATAGTTTGGTATTGGCTTCCGTCGATAGAGACAGAGGGTGGAAGAACAGGTTTTTCTATATGAAAAAAGTGAGTCTTGAGGGAGGTGACAAGTTGTCAAGCGAGTGGAAAGATGAAGGTAGGGTTTCTTTAAGAAGTCTATTTGATTTTGTGTAGCATAAACTAATTGATTTCTTTTTGTTTCGCAGTTTCCAAGTTGGAGGAATTATTTCCTAAACGGGAAGACACACTTAGGATAGTGGAGCAAGTTTGCGCCTTACCTGCAGTCAAACGCAAATTTGTGCACCCTGCTGTTGAATCATCTTCTACTAACCCTGAGGAAGAAAAGGTTGAGAAGTCTGTTGAGTGTGAGCACAAGATGTCATCTGGTAATTCTCCCTTTCGATTTGTAACTTGAACTTGACTCAATGATTCTAGAATGCTTATATCTTTAAATTTTGCAGTTACTCGTTCACAATTTGGTTTTGGGGCTAAGGATTTGATGGCAATGGTCCGAGGTAAGGTGAAGGTTGAAGGTAGCAAACCACCAGTCCCCAAGATGGAAGCAGGTGAAGAGAAGTCAACTAGAAAGAGGAAGGCTAAGGAGATTGTGGATGTTGAGACTGCTTTACCAGTTGAGAAGATATATGAGAAGAAGGTAATCTTTGACTCAATCCGACTTCATTTGAGTTTTGTTTCGTCTTGATTCTAACTTGGTTTTGTCGACAGGTGGTCAAGGCTGTTAGTCTCTTGGTTAATGAGGTTCAGGTATGGAAAGGGAAGGCAGAAGCATTATTCAAGAAAATGTATGAGTCTGAGGAAAGAGCAAAGGCTGCTGAGAAGGAATTGGACGAAGAGGATAAGGAGGTTAGGGATATAGCCCTCAGGTTGGTGAAGCTGAACCAAGATCATGCCAAGGAACTTGAGCTTTTGCAGGGCCAGTGCATGACTGATGCTGCCAAGTCCTTATTTGAGATGAGGATTCAAATGATCAATGAGTACCAAGCTGGCAAGCACTTTGCATAGAACCTAGAGGAAGAGTATGAAGCTCTGAAGAAAATTACTAGTGAAGCTGTTGATGGTGAAGAGGTCAATTCCAAGATGCCTGTTGCTGATAAGGAAGAACAAGTTGGAGAGAACCAAGAGAAGAAGGTTGATGAAGCCGCCTGAAAGGTAAATTTCTATGTCTGGTTTGTCCTGCAGGGATCAATGTCAAAAACAATTTCTTTTTATGTTTTAAGTTTTTGTTTGAAAATAGAGGGGATGTCCTCTAAGACAATTAGATAAATTTAGGATGTAATGGTTTTTTGAACATGTTGAACATGTTCTAGGTTGCACTTTGGTTCACTCATGTCTTGTGAAAGCATAGGTTGAACTTTTTGGATGTTTTTGCTGTAATAGTTCAGTATGTTTGAACTTTTCTTTGGTATTTTGGTTGTAAGAACTGTTGAATTTCCGAACGTAACCTTGTGATGCTACATCTTGGAAATGTTTTGAAAATGTAAATAGAGTAGGAATAGATTTGGAAAACAAGAAGTAGAAGATGGAAGGACAACACGTGCAAGTTGTTATCTTTAGAACGACTTCCAAGATAGTAGGAAAAACGTAGCAAAATGATGCATACAGGATGTAATGAGATATTATGAATGAAATAGAAGGATATTTTGAACTCAAAACTTTGTGTTTGGTAACATGTTAATGTTACAACCTGTTGTAAATATCTTAAGTTCACAATTTGACTAAGTGAAAGATGGTAATCAATATGTATGAAATACACTGGCCAACTTACAACTTGATCAAATGTGAAAAACGTGCGCACGGGTGAAGGTGTATGAACCTTAAACTTAAGAAAGATGTATAATCTTTAAACCTTTGCAAGGTGAAAACCTTTAAAACCTGAGTATTAACTTTAGGAAAAGATGATAAATTTTAACATCGAAGTGCTTACTTGTGCATTAAACAGGTTGAACTTTCATCTGGTAGTTTGTCAGCAAGTTAACTCCTTTCATCTTGAACAACTAGATTGTTAACTAAGCAAATCGTTTGAACATATTGAACATGTTGACTTAAGTTGGAATTTTGGATTGCCTTGCAAAACAAACACATGTTAGGGGTGGGTGTTAGCTTAGCTAACACCCCTCCGATGCTTAAGTCAGTAAGTGTTCAACAAAGATAATCAAATCGAAGTGACAGAATGAAATAAAGCTAATTAAATCATACCTGGTTTTCGGAATTGAATGGTCAAGCTACAACTTACATATAGTATGTTTTAAGATGGATTGCATTCCAGCTTCTTGGTATCTTGGTACCATCCAAGGTTGAGAGCCAATATGCACCTTTACCTGCTTCTGCATCAACTAGGTAGGGACCTTCCCACTTGGCTGATAGCTTGCCTGCATTCAATTCCCTCGTATTCTGAAAAACATTTATGAGCACCATGTCTCTAACTTGAAATCTTCTAATACGAACGTTCTTGTTGTAATTTCAGTTTTAGCATAGATATACCAAATACCCACATGGAGACATTATTTAAACACGGAATCTTGTGGGGTTTTTTTTTTTTTTTTTTTTTTTTTCGGAAAACGCTATTCTTTGAGTTTCAACTATTACTACTTAAAATTGCCAGTTTTAATATCTTGTTGTTTAAAGTCATAATTGGGGACATACGTAAAAAAAAAAAAAAAAAAAAAAAAGAAGAGCATTATCAACATCCTCAGTAGGGTAGGGATGACCAAACCGGACCGGAGAAGCCCGGAACCGGAGCGAACCGGCGAGTTAACCGGAACCGGTGTTACCAAGGGCCAGTTAAGGTTCACATAAATGGCGAACCGGAACCGGACTGGCGTTTCCATTAAAAAAAATAAAAATCCCTTGTTTTTCAATAAATTTTAACATGTTTATTCATTATTGTATGATAAATAAAAAAAATCCATTGTTTTTCAATAAATTTTAACCTGTTTATTCATTATTGTATAATAAAAAAAATAAAAAAAATGTAGTGTGGAACCGAACCGGAACCGGACCGGAACAGGATTGTGATGACCGGAACCGGAACCGGTGTAACCAAGGGCCGGTTAAGGTTCACATAAATGGCGAACCGGAACCGGCGTTGGTCATCCCTAATCCTCAGCATCAGAATTATCAATGGCATCTTCTTTCATATCACAAATTTTGATTGTCATTCCTTTTGGAAAAGCACGAAAAAATGAACCCAAACAATACACGAATGCACTAATCAGGTTCTTTTACTTTCAATTCAGAAATCAGAAATTATACCTGAACTATATACACACAACTGAAAATGGCGTACCTTAAACAAAAGTGTGGTACTGGAGAATCCCCGGAGGGAACAAACAGTTGTATAGATGCTGAGGGAACAATGTCATTGACTCGATGCAGATCAGCTTTTCTCAGATGAAGGAATACCGAAGAAGCCGACTCTTTAAGTAACTGGCTGTCATTATGTAGACACAAAGTTGATAGTAATTCTCACCATTAATAAAGTACCACTACGACCATCACAGTCAGGACTCAAGAAGTATTGCCCCTCTGATGCTGTTGCATCTGTTGCTGCAAGAGAGAGAGGACTTGTTGGGCGTCAAGCCGTTGAGTTAAATTTTCAATTATCTCATCCTTCGCTCTATCGACTAATCGAGCGATAGAAAGCTGATGCAGCGTCTGTGAAAGCTGATGTTGCATCTCCCGCATCTCCATCTGCTGGGTGTCAAGCCGTTGAGTAAAATTTTGAATTATCTCGTCAACAGCAACAGAATTATCAATGCCATCTTCTTTCAGATCACTGTTCCGATTGTCATCTCTTTTCAAATTGAACGAAACAAATGAACCCAAACAATACACGTAACACTGATCAGTTTCTTTTAGCTTTCAATTCAAAAATCAGAAATAAAATCTGAACTATATACACACAACTGAAAAAGTGTGTACCTTGCATTAAAGCGTCGTACTGGAGAGTCACTGGAGGGAACAAAAAGGACTTGTGAAAGCTGATGTTGCGTCTGTGAGAGCTGATGTTGCGTCTGTGAGAGCTGATACTGCATCTGTGAAAGCTGGTGCACCATCTGCCCCTGCAACTGCTGCATCTCCATGTGCTGGGCGTCAAACCGTTGAGTTAAAACTTTAATTATCTCATCCTTTGCGCTATCCGCTAATCGAGCACCAGAGCTACCTGGCTCGATGGTCCCCTCCAAAACCGTCTCATCCTGGGCAATAGCCTCATACCTCTCCTGCCAACCATTAAATACATAAAACGACGTTAAATATCATTTGTTCGTACGCACAAATACGAACACACTCTACAAACAGTCACACACACATACAGTCTTACACTACACACTGCACATACACTCACACTACATAGAAGCACACACTCATGCACACAAAAGTATAAACACAGTCTAACATATAAATCTCCAATTGAATCATATAAACACAAAATCTAACAAATCTCAATTAAATAATATAAATCTCAACCACTATTACCAAAATTAATTCAAAAAGAGGGTCACGACGGTAACAAGGTGATTCTACCAACAAAATAAGTTGCCGTACGTAGCTGGAAGAAACGGCAGCATGAGCCCGATTTTAAACTTTAGAGAGAGGGAGAAGAGTGTGAGAGAGGGCAACAGTGAAGAGGAGACTGTCGACGAGAGAGGGCGTCAGAGGGGACGATATCCGGCGGGATCTATGATTTTTAGAGTACGAAGGAGCTTGAAGAGAGAGATATTGACAGGGGACGATAATGCCTCGGGACACTTTTAAATGTATACCTACAGAGGGAGAGAGAAAGAGAGAGAGAGAAAGATATATATGATATATATATATATATATATATATATAGAGAGAGAGAGAGAGAGAGAGAGAGACCTCACTGTCGCCCTGAGCGTTTTCATCAATATCCATATCCTCAACTACATTAGTACCATCAACATCCTCGGCAACTGCATCTTCATCGTCAGGGTCTTTTCTCAGATCACTATTTAGATTGGTATCCGCTTTCACACTGCAAGGAAAAGGGAACCAAAACAATAAACATATGCACTGATCAGTTTCTTTTACTTTCACATCAGAAATCAGAAACAAAATCTAAACTATATACACACAGCTGAAAAAGGCGTACCTTGCATTAAAGTGTTGTACTGGAGAGTCACTGAAGGAAACAGACTGTTGTGAGGGGGCAATGTCATTGACAAGAGGCAGCACAGATTTTGTCAGATCAAGGATTGGCGAATAAGATAACTCTTCATCATTGTCTGATATCGGGAAAGAGGAAGACACAATGGCTGGGACCAATGAAGCATCAGGGGAAGAACCGATAGGTGGGGTTGATAATGCTCTTGTCGGCGTATTAGAAGAAGAGGCCTGTCAATATAAACATTGTGAGAAAATATGTATCTATCTCAATGTAAACTGATGAAAGTGGCATGCTAAAGTTCTTATTTGACGTAGTACTATGCCACAGGCCCACAACTAAATGCAAAGGTTACGAGCCTGAAATGAGTGGAAAATTTTAGTTGATTATTTTTATTTTCATTACAATCATAATCCGTAGTTACTTTACTGACCGCAACTCTTTTCTCCTTTCTGTGTGAGTACGTTCTTATTAACCAATTCTCCTTACTGTTCATGTGATAGAAATCTAATTCCCTAGAAGATCAATAAAGAAGAATCCAAGATGAATTACAAGCAACAAATGATGTTGATCTCATAGATATGACAGCACTAGTTCATTTGCAAATCAAGAGTGACAGAGAACCCAGAAGTCTCTCACCCCTGCTTTTGCTTATATATTTTAGTGTCGTATTCTGTTTTCTTTTCACCAGGACTAAATAAATACATACATATTTAGAGGAGGGGAGAGAGACCTCATTGCCGCACTGATCATATTCATTCTCAACACCTTCCTTGCGAACATGAATCACATGACAGCTAATTTGCGTGATCCTGTTTTTGCAGAGAGGGGAAAAAGGAAATATGAACCATAAAAAACAATAGATGATCATTTTCTTCTACCTTCCCAAGCAGTAAAAACATCACATACCTTGCATTCAAGTGTTGTGCTGTGTCCTTAAGATCATTTCTTGAAAGTGGTTCATCTCCAACAACATCACCATCTTACTCCTCAGCCTCATCAGCGTTATCGTTATCAACACCATCTTCTTTCAGATCTCTCTTTAATCGATTGGCACTAATTTTGCATATGATCAATTTATCAGTATTTCATAAGAAGAAATCAGAAGAAGCATTTGAATTATCTATGTGTAGAAACAAGGATTACCTTGAATTGAAGTGGCATATAGTCTCATTAACATCACACTTCCAAAAAGCATTATATATATATCATCATCATCATCATCATCATCATCATCACCGCCGTCGTCGTCGCCGTTGTTGTTATCATCATCATCATATTCATATTCAATATTGTCTTCACCGAAGAAAACTCCCCCAAGTTTTTCCGCAATCAGATGTCCGCAACAGAAAGTCATCATTGCAGGGCATCTAACAATACAAAGTTTGTTCAGTGATGGGAAGTCAAACTCCTGCAGCTCATTGGGCAGAACGATGAGAGCTTCTCCGAAGAGACAAATAATACCCGATATAAGGAACGGAATACAATTTTGTGGGCGCCACAATCCTCATCCACTTTAATAACTTCTTTCATAGACTTACAGTTCCAAACCACCAAGAATTTCAGATTGAGAAGCATGTGAGCCATGGTAGAGGTGAGTAAATAACTCAAGCTGTCACAACCATATACATGTAGTGATCTAAGGTTTTCAAACCCGTTAATTTCTTTTGGAATTAGCCTAAATATATGCTCTAGCCTTGGTAACTTACGCAGCCTTATTGTTTCCAGCCTATTGAATACAGGATATGCATCTTCTCTCGTTACTTCAAACCCCTCAAAGGCAAGCACTGCTTTTACTGATTCGCATTTCTTGAGTCTTATGTGTTTCAAATTTTGTAGAAGATTTCGCGAAGTAGACGCAGCAGCACTCACAAGATTATCACCTCCCACTTCCACCATCTGTTTCAGTTGGTACGATGCACGAACTTCCAAATTAACCTGCCAAGTCAATCCTGTTAGTGGAATTCATGCATACATTATTTGAAAAAGTAAAATTATCATAAACACCCAAGGCCACTAGAAATCATGAACAAATGTTCTCTGGAAAGTGGATACCATTTTCACTCTTTTTTGCTTTTAATTAGTTTTATAAAGGATTTTGATATTCTTTATTCTTAGATGATATTCCCTTTTGTCCCGGACATATAGTCTCATTATCCTAAAATGAGATTGCCGTTCCGGGACAGAGAGAGAGTATCATTCATGAAGAGTGATTAAGGAATGGTAAGGCTACCCACATGCTTTCTATTATGACTACAGATTATCATAGTTGAGAAAATATTGAAGAAGACATTTAGAGGGAGAAACATACCAATACTTGGTAGCGTTCGATGTTGTAGAAGCCTCGAAAATTAGGTGTGTTTTGAATGGTCACTGTTCTTAGCTTTGGAAACAAAGCTGCTAGATCACTAGGATCCATCATTATTTCAGCTTGGCAACAAAAAGTCTCTATTTCTGGGCAATTACTAATCTCCAGATCCTCCAGTGAAGGGAACTCAAACACCTGCTGGTCACTGGAGCAGAACGATGACAGGTTCTCCAAACCTTCAAGTGTTACTTGTCTTAAGGAAGGGAAGACAATATTCTTCTCCAGCTCCCCACAGTCCTCCTCCTCCTCATTCATTTTACTGATAACTTCTTTCATACCCTTACAGTCATAAACAGTAAGGCGTTGTAGATTCACAAGCATGCGAGCTATATTAGATGGGAAAAGGTAAGGCAGGCTGTGGCACCCATTCACTGTCAGTTCACCAAGGTTTTGGAATATAAGAACGTCTTTGGGAACCTGCCTACATAAATACTCTAGCTTTGTTAACATTCTTAGTCTAATGCTTTGCAGCTTACAGAGCAACAAACGTTCATCTTCTCTCATAGTCATGGCTTCCAACCCCTCAAAGTCAAACACTGCTTTTATTGAATTATTCTCGAAAACATACAGATATTGTATACTAGGCAACATAACCTGCAAAGAAAGCCAACACATTCATGCACTGAATAACTCGATGTGACATATAAACACAAAGCCATAAAAATAAATGTCAAAAATGATTTAAGAAAAAGTAATAAAGAGGCTGTGGGACCAGTCAGAGAGAAAAACCAAAATCCAAACACGGCCAAAGAGGATACATTTAAATTGATTCTCTTTTCCTTTTTGAAAAGAGAAATAGTGTTTTCACCCCCATTGTCCCAATGTACTCGCGTATTACAAAAAGATCAAACACATCATTTTTACATTCTCGTCATCAGATCGGACACTTGGTCTAACGTATGTCTAATGATTATTTAAAACTGAATGCCCACGTGAATTCTCTTTATATACTATACAAATTTTCGCTTCGTCCCAAAATGATGTTCTCGCTTTTTTGTTGATACTTCAAACAATATTAGCTTACTTTATTTATTTTAACAAGAATCTAAAACTTGTTATCGATAGACCATTATATATACTCTTAGAATTAGAGAAGGGGTAAGAAATAGAGAGAGGCTCAAGTCTGAGCATGGGCTGGACTGGGCCGGCAATTGACTGTGTTGGAGGTTCCACCTTAAAACCAATTGGTGCTAAGGGGAGTGACTCATCAAGTCTATATACCGGTCCATATTTCTCTCTTT
The DNA here is from genome assembly GCA_026119855.1 of Campanula takesimana. Lineage (NCBI taxonomy): Eukaryota > Viridiplantae > Streptophyta > Magnoliopsida > Asterales > Campanulaceae > Campanula > Campanula takesimana. Next base: position 589,190 of record JAOWBW010000703.1, read on the forward strand.
AGTAGATGTGAGATGATTGTCTCTTACAAATACTATCAATAACAATTTTAAATTTTCATTTAAATAATTACATTAACCTATATTTAATGCTCAAAATTCATTCAAAAACGTTTTTCAGAGTTATCTTCTAGTGCCAACAATCAACGATAAGGAACTCACTTCGGTTCCTTAACTAATTAAGAAAAAATATTTGATATCTTAGTCTTTCTTATTTTCTTTATCAACAATGACTAACAAAATTATACACCTACATTTTTCTCCTCAACAACAAAAATGAAATATAAATGAAAACTTAGATTAGAAAAAACTGATGGCATAACTTATGGTCGCTGTCACTAAGTGAGTGTATTTACTTACGTATTACAAGTTAAAACATGTAATACATATGGTCTGTTGCATTTTTCTTTCTGTTACTTCCCAAAAAAGTGTCACATTTCCAAAAAGGACATAATTTTATTGCAATTTTAGTGTGGCACAAGGTTTGCATCTATATATATAATAAAGGAGAGTAAAATACCATTCACAGAGAGCGCCACGTGGATTTATGGCGTGGAATTCCACGTGGCGCAATATTGAAACATCTTACTCATTTTGGGATGTTAAGATCATTCAAAATTCAAAATTCAAAATTCAAAATTCAAAATTCAAAATTTGAAACTTTAACCATCAATAATTAAATACTCCCTCTGTCCCTAAATGAGTGTCCAAATTTCATTTTAAGGGACACTGAAAATCTCAACTTTTTTAATAATTTGGTAACAACGATTCATATATAATCTTGTAGTCTCCTTTCCAAACCTTTAGTTTTGCACGTATAAAGAAACCGGTGAAAAAATTTTCGAAAAAAAAAACGTTTAGGGAGAAAGTTATGTTAAAAAAAGACACTCATTTAAGGACAAAGATTTCTTGAAAATGGACACTCATTTAGGGATAGAGGGAGTATAATATTATAAAGGGAGGGGCTAATGCCACTACACATTTTGCTTATCTACTACACAATTTATAAATTGACTGAATTACCCTTTGATATATAATAAGGCAATGAAGCATTTTATCATATACCAAAAATACCATTTTACTTTCTAAGTAAAGAACCATAACCTATTCCTTACTTAGGAGTTCACCAGATAATTTTAAAGTAAACATGGGGATTCTTCACAATTCAAATCCAACAAAACAAACACGAATAAACTTATGCATTATTAAAAAACTGCAATATTCACCGGAAGGAAGCCAATTTTAATTTAGAATCTTCAAAGAGAAAATTGATTATTCCCCGTTTCAAAACATTATCTATTCATTTCTATTTATATTTAAAGGACTTTAGATGTGAGAAATTTTAATAGTAAAAATGTAATAATATTCTTTCTATTTATTTTTACCTATTTTAAAAACAAATCTCAGTTATAAATTTTATTTAACTAATTTACTATATCCGTCGAGTATCGACGGGTCATAAACTAGTATATATATAAAATGCACTCATTAGAAATATTGACAAGTCAACTGCGACATTTTTTATGGAATAAATGAAGCATATATTACAGGCAAAAGCATAAAACACTATGGATAGAAAGGAGAAGGGCACCAATGGGTTCATAATAGATTGCCCCCTGCCACATCAGGGTTAAAACCAAAGTTTAGTGATTGACATTATAAGTTCTTCTACCACTTGAATTAGTTGTTCAACTTGTTTGAATTGTAAAGAATCATAATTCCAACTAAAATTTTTGATCTTCGCATAAAATATGTTTAAAAAGTAGTTTCATTGTGTACATCTCCATCCTATAATAAATGTCATACTTCCCCAGAAAAACTGCCCAGAAAAACTGCCCAGAAAAACTGCCACATCTTTAAATAAGAAAATAATTTAAGTCTTTAGTGTGATACTAGCTTTGTATAAATAAAAATAAAATACATTCATTAAAAACATTGATAAATCAACTGCGACATTTATCATGAGACTGATAAAAGCATACAACACTTTGGATAGGAAGCAGAAGCGTACCTTTGGGTTGAAAAGAGATTGTCCCCTGCCATCATCAAGGTTATAAAAGCCTCGAAGATTTGGTGATCTTTCAATGAAGAAATGTGTAAGGTTGGGGAAATGGATTAGTAAATCATTAGATTCTTCAGTTATTTCTCCTCCTTTTCCTGTAGAGTTTCCTTCCTCGCCCTTGGAAAAAATTCCATTCAACATACCACATTTATTCACAGATAGTGATTGGAGTTGTGATAGGCATTTAGCTGCAGGATGTGGAAAGATAAACTTTAACGCCCCACATTCTTCAATTTTAACCACTTTAAGGTTGAACAAGCACAAAGGGTCAGTGTGATCCATCCACAGGTGTGTCATTTCAGGTAGGTGAACTAACTTCAGCACGTGTAGTTTGTGCAGTAATCCCACAGGAAGGTGCCCATTATGACATAGCTCTCTCACATTCCTCATTTCTTTGATTTCCAATGTTTCCAGGTTCACGAACGCAGCACTACTACCATCATGAATAATATGCTCAAGCTGATGACACCCTGTCAACTCAAGTTTCTTTAGGCTCACAAACTGCTTGAAAATCAAAGTATCAGTCATATCCTCTATATCCTGTAAAGAAAGATCCACTATACTCTTTACAATGGACTGAATTTTGTCTCCTAAAATCCAATTCATCCTAACTTCTTTTAGACGGATGTTTTTCATCAGTAAAGGATAGCTTCTGTCTTCCAAAACAAAGGATGGCGATTTCTCAACAGAGCAGAAAGAAAATCCTTTCAGATTATCAAAGGGGAAGCATTTCAAATCTAGCAGTTGCGTAGGGTCCAATAAGTCAACCTGTAAAGTAGTCAGATTAGTCAATGAATCTAACTCTTCAATGCTTCCGGGACAACTTTCTTTCTCCATGTCACCTTCACCTTCACCATCAGAATAGGGTACTTCTGGAAAGTAGTGGATTCCCATGAACAATACCTCTAACTTTGTCAATTTTGGCAAGATACCACTTGGCATCGGCATCATTGACGTCCGTCTGGAGTAGTTATATCTCAAGTCCAGAAACTTTAGCTCCGTAAGTTGACTTATTTGATGAGGGAAGGACAAAAGAGTAAACCCCATAAAACTCAGGACTTCCAATCCCGTTAGCCTTATGAATTCTGACATCACACCTGGATAAACATTTGTATGTTCAAGAGACAACATCCGCAAGCTTGTCGAGAATTGAAGTGCCAATGAAAGTTCAGCACTTTGTTCATCCATTCGATCACGCCGCCAATTGTATCGAGCACTTTTAAAAACTCTCAGTTCTTGGGTCTGCTCAAGAAAGCTTTTAATACCTGATAGGTGGTTTGTAAGATGAAAAGGCACCTCCACTAAAAGCTTGAGCTTTTGATAATCGAGGTCAGTACCACCTATACCGGCATCAATTTCTTTATTCCAAATGTGCATGCATACTCTGTCTCTTTCTTCCGAGGTAATGGAACGACATACATCTCTAACAACATCATGCACTTTAACTCTCTCTCTATCCTTATCACCATCGTCAACGGCCTGCAGTAAGAAGCAACTCTTAAGGTGTTCAACTAACGAGTACACTCTGTTTCTTGCTTGCACGACTCCGGTAACACCTTCAAATAAATCTAGGGACAGACAATATCGCGCCAACGTTTCTAAATTAATCTCAGCATCTTCTTGATGTTGACAGCAAAGCTGAAGTAATGACTGGGCTTCTTCTAGCTTTTCCTTTGCTAAGAAGTCATAACTCAACTTTATACTCTGATACACATATTGTTCCATTCCTTTTATGCCCGTGAAGTGGCCTTTCCTTAGTTTCATAAGAGCATCCTCCCATGCTCTCCTGTCTTTATTTGATAGGGCTCTAGAAAGAGTTAAAAGAGCGATGGGTAGACCTTCACATTCGTCTGCAACCTCGTCTGCTATTTCCCCGAAATTATTCTTCTCCACATGTTCTCCTGCTGTCTTTCGGAACAGAGCCCTTGCTTCTTTTGTGTCCAAAGCGTGTACTTCTAGGCTCTTTTGTATAACTCCGCATACACGCTCCTGTCTTTAAGTGATTAAAACTTTGCACTCCTTGTGTTCACCTCCGACTGGAATTCCGACTTCTCCCAAATTGATGTCACTCCAAACATCATCAAGTATGATAAGGACTTTGTTACCGTTGGTCAGTCGTTTAAAAAGCTGATCAGCTCTTGCAATGACATTATTTGCCCCCTTAAGATCTTTTAATCCCAACATCTCTGCTAGATCACCTTGAATTTTGAACAAGTCAAGTTTTTCAGACACAGTACTCACTGCAGTCTCATCAAATAAATCTTGAGTCATCACCCTTTTATGAACTTCATGTAGCATTGTTGTTTTCCCAACGCCACCCATTCCACATAATCCGATAAACCTGATGGCAGGATCTTCTAAAGCCACCACGACTTCATCCAGAGTTTGCATCCTGGTCTTGTAGCCTTTAGAAGCTTCGTTAGCCGATGCTCCAGGTAGACTTCCAGCTGGAAGCACAGTGTTTGCAGTAATTCCTTGTGGGGCTTTGTTCTTTAGTGTCTGAATATCCGCAGCCAGCTTTGTCGATTTTCTGCTCATCACATATCGGCCCTTAAGATTTAGACACCCCTTCAGTTTATCTGTGTCTTCCTTAATTTGATTAGCATCTTTCATCACCTCTTTGACCTCATCCCGCCACCCAACACTAGACTGTGCTGGTGTTTTATTGTTCTGTCTTTGTTCATTGAAAAAGTTTTCAGCATCGATTCTGGAGTTTTCAAGCTGGGCAGCTGTTTTTGCCAAATTCTTGATGTTGCTCTTGTAGAAGAATAGATAGCCAAGGTGACGACCAATCCCATCCACAACTGGCGTTATCACTTTTTTAATAATTTCCCCCAGCACAAGATTTGCAGCATCTCCAGCCATCTCGTATTTTTCCCTCCTTTTTCTGAACATAGATCATGAAAACATGTTGTCATCAGTTACTATTAGCTTAAACAATAACGGCGGAAAGGAGCTTCCCCGAAGAGAAAGGACTAGCAATGCAATTCCCGACTCACTTACCTTCTTTATTTAATTAACTGATCAAATCTCTTCAATTACTTCAATTGCACCCGCCGAGAATAAAACTATTTATTGATTTCCTGCACATCACAAAGAACAAAATTGTGAAATCCAAAAATCAGCACCACTCACAATTGGCCCGCCTTTGCTCTCTTTTAATTAGTTTCCTATTTGTAAAAATAATTATCTTGCGTCCTTTCGGAATGGAGCGTATCAGGCTATATCGCACTGATTTTTGACGCTTTAATAACTAGTAGAGGTTGAAAATTTATTCGCTTTAAAATGAAACTTTTATACTTATTTCATTTAAAAAGAAATTATTAAGTCAAATAGATTAATATTGACCAAAAAATTATGAAATACTCCCTCTGTTCAGAAATAATCTTTTCATTTGATATTTTTTGTTGTCCCAAAAAGTTTTTCCAATGTGATGATCGTTTTGTGACAAAGGAAGTATTAACTTTATTCATAAGATTACAATAAATGCATATATTAGGCAAGAGTTTTGGGAAGATTTGGAGGAGGTAGTGCAATGGGTTCCTAATGGTGAGAAACTAGTCACCGGCTATGTTACCTTGAAAGAGTGAGAATTTTAGAAGGATCTCAACTCCCTTAGCCGTGTATGAGCAAGTTTAGGTAAGTAAAGAGTTTAGACTTTCTTGCAAGATTTATTTTAAAGATTTCTTAGTTTGAATATGTTTCTTTTTATTTATGTAAGATCTTTTACTTACGTACATTAGATTTATTTTATGCATGTATATGATAAGGATACACAAGATTAGCTATATCTTGATAAGTATTTGATCATAATTAGTTGTAATCTTTTCCTATTTTACTTCTACTTGTACATTAAGTTAGTGTAGGACTCTCTTGTATATATACCTATTGTATCAATGATAAAGTTAAGTTTTCCCAACATTCATTCTTATCATATGGTATACAGAGCATTAAAGATCCAAAGTCTTTTTTGCTAAACCCTAACCCTACCTCTGCCGCCACCCACTCCCCTCTACAGCCGCCGGCACTTCTTCTCCTATGGCCACTCCGGAATTTCAAACAATTCCCAACTCAACCGAACCATCCTCTCCTCTCATCTTTGTCTCTCTCAATCATGTTCTTAAGCTAACCCTTACAAATTACATTGCCTGGAAAACTCAGATTGAGGCCACTCTCATCGGACTTGATATTTTCAAATTTATTAATGGCACCCATGTAGCCCCACCCGAAACCATCACCACCACCACCACCACCACCACTCCAGCCACTGCCGCCACCGAGTCTTCTGCCGCCAAATCTGCTGTCTCTACAACCTCTCCGAATCCATCCTATTCTACTTGGTTACGCCAAGATAAACTCATTCTTGGAACCCTTGCCGGTACTCTCTCTGCCCCTATTGTTCCCCTCATCTCTCTCTGTTCTACCACCCTCACCGCATGGAAAACTCTCGCCAAAACCTATGCAAACCCTTCGAAAGGCCATCTCAAACAACTTAAAGATCGCCTTCGCAACATCACAAAGGGGTCTCGTTCTGTCTCTGATTACATGCAAGAAATAAAGTATTGCACTGACCAGCTTGCTTCTCTTGGCCGCCCTCTCGATCCTGAAGATATCATTGACAAGATCCTCGACCAACTCAACGACCCTGATTATGACAGTGTCATCTCCGCCGCCCAAAACTATGAGACACCAATTTCGTTTGATGAGCTCCATGAGAAACTCATCAATAAAGAACTCTCTATAAAACACAAAGCCAAATCCAACCCCACTTTACCACCTCTGTCAACTTTGCCTCCAAAAACAACACAAACCGTAACCCTAAATTCACCAACACTACCAATGGTCTTCTTCCTACTCCCAATTTCTCCCTTAACTCCTCTCCTCGAGAACCTCTTCCCTACAATGGGCGTTGCCAATGGTGTCGTACGCAAGGTCACTACCTGTCCCAATGTCCAATGTTCCGTAACGAACATCCCCACATCAACATCCCCACCCCACCGCCCAGACAAACTCAGTCCGACCCCTACAACACTCGTCCTCAATATCGGGCAACTCCACCCCTCGACCACAACAATCCAACCACCGCCCTTCCGCCTATACTGCGTCTACAAATACTCCTAATCCCTCTTCTTGGCTCTTTGATAGTGGTGCAACACATCACGCCACTAGTGATCTTGACAACCTTGCTCTTCACTCTCCTTACGATGGCACCGAAGAGCTTCTTATAGGTGATGGCTCCGGGTTACAAATCTCAAACATTGGTTCGACTTCTCTCTCTTCCTTTAAACTTAAAAATGTTCTACATGTTCCTTCCCTTTCTCGCAATATAATTTCTATCTCTCAATTTTGTCGTGACAATAATTCTTCTGTCACATTCTTACCTTCTTCTTATGTTGTAAAGGACATCCAAACGGGCAAAACTCTTCTTCAAGGTCCACTTAGATCCGGTGTCTATGAATGGCATCCATCTTCTTCCGCTGTTCACTCCGTCTCAATTTCTTCATCAAATCCATGGCATCATCGTCTAGGGCATCCGTCTCAGTCTATTTTACGCTTTCTTAGTCAGAAATTTAATTTAAACATTCCTACTTCTAGTCTATTTCATTGCAATTCTTGTGACTGCATTAAAAGTCACAAGTTACCATTCTATGACAATTCAATAAAATCGCATACCTATGAATGCTAACAAAAATTAATGATGTTACCGATTTAGGTCACATTTACAATAAAATTAGAACGGAAGTTACATTTTCAATCTTATATGTGATAAGATGGTCAAATCGATATTCTCCGTATAATATGAAGGTCGAAAAAGCAATTCGCTGCGTATGAGCAAAAAAAAATAAGGACTTATATTTAGATCCGTAGAGAGTAGTCGAAAAAGCAATTCGCTGCGTATGAGCAAAAAAAAATAATTTGATACACACAATCATATTAGAACAAGTCTTACATACATTAACGACAAAAGCAAATTTGGTATGAGTGTCACTAAGAAGACGAATTAGCCATGTGCTGTAACAACTGGGGAAGAGAAAATAAAATTGAGAATGGGTCTGGATGAGTTTTTAGTTTTTGCCCTTTCGAATTAAATTCAAAAATACAAGTAGAAGCAATTGTAAGTCCTAATTGCTAATAAAATAATGTAAATCGTGAGAGAAGCAGTAGATTTGACCCTTTTTTTTTTTTTAAATACCTTCCGAGGTTTAAAAATGCTGCCATTCTTTTTTCGGATTCAGTGGCGCATATGTAGCTGGGACTGAACAAGTTGTGGTGGTGGTGGCGGTGGCGGCGGCGGTGGAAAGCTGAGAGAAAGGGAGGCGGGAAGTTGAGCCTAGTGCCGCCGTGGAGATGGACATTGCCGGTAATGTTGCTGCCGCCGGGAATTGAGATAAAAAGGGGGTGGTTCTGGAATTTGTTGGCGGTAGGGATTTGGGTTCCTCAGTGTGACAATTCAGCTGAATTCAAGGTCTTGATTAATCTTGAGTAAATTGAACAGTCCTTTGATTTTGGGAAATTAAGACGTGAATTTGTATTTTAAGTTATTTATTTATTTAGGTGGAATTTCTATACGGTGTTGTTATACACACCCACCCGTAAAATTTATAAATACACCCGTAATATACTTGAAATTTTAGATGGTACAACACTGTAATATACAGTTACGGGTGTATTCATAAGTTTTACGGGTGTGTATAAACAACACCCATTTCTATACAGTTTTATTGAATACTCCTATGATTACTCTTTCCATCCTTAATGAAGGATCATAAATCAAGAAAAAAAAAATATACTCCCTCTGTTCCATTTGAAGCTTCACTTTTTACCCAAATGGATGTCCCGTTAAAAACTTCATCCTTTCCTAAAAGAGTTGGTTTTTGGGGAAACTAGTTTCTCCATAAGTTATAAAAAGTCCACTTTTAACAGGAATCAAAAATATTTAAAAAAAACAATTTAGACATACAAAAAACACAAAAAGAAACAGAAACAAAACTGACATCCCCAGAAATTTAAAATACAAAACTCACCTCAAAAATAAACTCTTCTACAGACCCAAAAGAAAACATATATGCACTGACTAAAGTTAGATACCAAAAATGATATGTCAACATACAAATGAAAATAAAAGATTTTGAATACAAAGAACTAGCTATGCTAGATTCAGGAGCCGACCTAAATTGCGTAGAACAAGGTTCAATACCAACAAAATATTTTGAAAAAAACAAAACAAAATAATACCATAATACCAATTCAAAGGTCCATAGACTTTGCAGATAAGTCCCCGAATGAAATAAAAGACAAAAATCAATTACAAAGGTTTTTAGGATCATTAAATTACATAGCATATTTCTTTCCAAAATTAAGACAAATCTGTAAACCCCTTTTTGACATATTAAAAAAGGAACCAAAACCATGGACAAAAAACATACTAGTGTAGTCAAACAAATTAAATTACATGTTAAAAGATTACCATGTTTAGCAATCTGTTAAACCTTAAACCCCAAACCTTAACTCCTATAAAAACATGACTTTTTATAACTTATGGGGAAACTAGTTTCCCCCAAAATTTTCTCAATATTTATTGCTTGATAATTCTTTTTTTATTTTTAACATTCGTTAAGAGCTAGGGAGTGTAGTGGGATAATTTAAACTGTAGGGGTGATTATTGCAGTTTTGAAAGAAGTACGTTTTTCATCTTTTTTGTTAGTTTTTTAACGGTCCATCCAAAATTACACTTAATTGCAAAAAAAAAAAAAAAAAAAAAAAACACATTCAGTAACTAAATTACAATTTGCCCTAAAATTTTTACCTACTTATTTTGAACATTTCACATTTGAACTTTTTACAGTTGTAGACACCCCGCCTTGGACCTCTCACCCCGGTTGCATACATAGTATTTTTATTTAACTTGTTTTTGTTAATTTCTGTTATTTCGGTTAAGTTCCTAACTGATTCCGTTAGTTTTGGACTAAACTGCATAACATAATTAATTTTAGAGTCATCCTGTCATTCTGTCTTTCTCAGGGGCGGGTGCCTCCAATACTGTCCACGGCCCGCGCGCGCCTCTCGCCCCAAAAGCCGGAAGCGCGCGCCTCCCGATATGGCAGTAACGGATTGCACCATTCCCCCCCCCCCCCTTTTCTTATTTACAACATCCTTTCTTGATCACAAAAAACACTCTTTTTACATCGCATTCATCCCCCTCTTATTTTGTAACTCTCAAATCCTTTATTCTAGCCTTTTCCCAAAAACAAATGATTTTATCTTTATTTCTTTTATTCTCTTTTATTTATTATTTTATTTATCTTATTTTTTTATTGGTCAATTCCATTTCATATGGATGATCATCTTTTCCCTCCAAACTTTCCCTCTCTTTTTTTACCTATAAAAACCCCCTTCTTCTACCTTAGAAAAGGGACTTCAACATTTTCTCTCTAGCCAAAACTCTAGACTTTTAGGACCTTCTCTTTGGACTTGAAATCTCTACACAAATACACTATACACAATTCTCCCAAGAATTCTCTTTATAAGAGTTCTCCCAACAAGAGTTTAACACAACAAAACTCTACACAAATTTTTACACAGCCATTTCTCTACAACAACAACACTTTCAAGTCAAGGTTTCAAGTTCTCTTTTCTAAAGGTACAAGTTTCTCCTTCTCTTTTATTTGTGTCTTACTAGTATGCAATCTCCATAAAAGGGAATACAACCAAAAGGCCACTTCACTATTGAAGTTTGGCCAAGGTTACATTCCAACATTCCAAACTCCATTTTAATTTACTTTTCATTCTTTAATATAATTGTTTAACAATAATTCAACATGTAATCTTTAGCATTAAATTAATAAAATCATTTATCTTTTTATTTCCCCTTTCTTTTCATTTTAATTGTTAGCACTTTTTTATTGAAGGACATTTAGCATTAGAACACCAAAAGTAGCAAGACCTGCATAAGCGGGGCGGAGTGGGTGTTTAAGTACTTCCCACTCCGTCACCTAACCCCCAAACCCATATTTTCCCGAATCTCTGGTTTTGTATATAAGATTGGCTCTTTTTAGGTTTTTCTTATGTTCCTCTAAAACATAGGTGGCGACTCTTAAAATCAATTAGACATCCTTGGATAATTCACCGCTCTAGCCAAGTGGGGTTTTCCCGGGGTATCTACAATAGTTTAAAAATATTTTAAGAGAGTTGAGATTTAAGTATTTTTAAGTATGAGTACGAGTGTATGTATGAACAAGAACTTATTTTCACATTTGAAGCTTCACCATTTTGGTGATGGCACACAAAATTAATAAAAGTGATGAGTGTAAGAAAGATTGTGAGAGGGAAAAAGTTAGTGAGTATGACAAGTGGGGCCTACAATTAAATGTGTGAGGGGAGAAAAGTTAGTGGGTATGACAAAAGGGGCCCACAATTTAAGTACTCCCTCCGTTTCATGTGAATTGAGACTAAAAAAAAGGGCACAATAATTAAGAGAAAGTAGTGAATGTGTGGTGGAAAATGAAGAGATAGAATGAGTGGGGTAAATAGTAGTATTGGTTGGATAAAATGAGTGGTGAAAAATGAAGAGAGAGAATTAGTGGGATTAAATGGGTGGGGTTGGGTGAATATAAAATATTAAAAAGTTTGGCATTTTGGGCAGTCTCAATTGAGGTGAAACGAACGAAAAGAGAAATAAGTCTCAATTCACATGAAACGGAGAGAGTATGTGAGAGGAAGAAGTGAATGTGTTGACAAGTGGAGCACATATTTTTTTTAACCATTTTAGGAAGAATTTTTTTTGGGAGAAACTAGTTTCTCCATAAGTTATAAAAAAAATCATGTTTTTATAGGGTTTAAGGTTTAGGGTTTTAGGTTTGGGGTTTAAGGATAAAAAACACGACTTTTTATAACTTCTGGAGGAACTAGTCTCCCCCAAAACACACTCTTAGATTAATGCCAAGTTATGAGTTTTTTAACATTGGTTAAGAGTTAGAAAGCGTTGTGGGATAATTTAAACTGTAAGGGTGATCATTACAATTTTGAAAGAAGTTTGTTGCGTTTTTCATTCATTTTTGTTAGTTTTTTAACGGCCCGTCCAAAATTACATATAATTGCAACAAAAAGACACATTTAATAATCAAATTGTAACAAACACAAATTGGATAATCAATTGAAATATGATGACAAACTTAGGTAACTAAATTGCAATTTGCCCAAACTTTTAATATAGAGTAAATCATGTTGTTAGCTATCGTATTATTTAGTTATCACTAATTTCATCATCGAATTTATACAATTACAAATGTCACCATCGTATTTAAATTTAATAACAAATATGGCATACTCCCTCCGTCCTATTTTAAACTTTAAAAATTTTCCTTTTGGGTGTCCTATTTTAAACTTCAATCCAAAAAATGAAAGTTTTTTATATTTTTTTATTTAGTGGGCCGTACATGTCATACACACAACAAATATCCACTAACTATTCTCTACCCCACTTTCTCACTCCTACACACTTTCTATACTCACAATACTCTACCCCACTATCTACATTTTATAATATAAAGATTCTCATCTTAATTCTTGTGCCCATTTTTTTAAAGTTTAAAATGGGACGGAGGGAGTATTTGTTAGCCAATGTTAATATTTTTAACATACATATTCTATGTTAACAGTTATTAGTTTTTATTAGTGGCGTTGGATTCGAATGATAGTTGCGAAGCAAAGAACAACCAGATTTACGTGGTCCACTACCAACTTGTTAGCTACGTCCACGGGTAGAAAAAGAACATATTTATTGACATGATGGATTAATTAAAGACTACATACTCACGAAGTTTTAATTGTGTAATAAACATCTAGATCACTAGAATGAAAAATATAATACACAAAATTGACCAAATTCACAATCAAGTGTTCTGGATGTGTTCTTGACCTCTGTCTAAAACATCAGATGAACACGATATTCAGATCACCGATTTCGGATACTAGACCTCAATTGTTAGCACAGATTGATAGGCACCGTCTATATTGAATCCAGATTGATTAACTTGTCTCAGACTTCAAAGTGTTTCGGATTGGTAGTGGGTCACCAATGAACACGAATCAAACACAATGAACAGATTAGACCAAATTCTATTTCTCTCTTAATGTGTATCAGAACCCTAGAATTATATCCGAATGATACAGTTTCTAAGGGATAGCTTAGTATGTATATACTCCCTCCGTCCCATTTCAAATTGCACAAAACCTTTTTTGCACGAAAATTAAGGTAAAGTGATGTGTTGCGAGTGTAGATAGTTTGGTAGGAGAGGGAAAGTAGTTTGGTAGGAGAGAAAAAGTGAGGTAGGGAATATTTAGTGGGTTATTTAATGTGAGTATGCAAGTGGGTAAAAAAAATTCATTCGTGGATTTTGCAATTTTTATGGGACAATCAATATGGCAAATTTTGCAATTTGAAATGAGACGGAGAGAATAGTTCTTAGGGAACAAGATGCACTAACAAGAACGGCCCAAACCAGAAATTATGTAAGACTACCCTCTCTAATATCTATATGACCGCATGATGCGGCCACATAACTTTTGATTTTATTGGGATTGGAGTCAAAACCACAGAGGAGCGGAAGATCAAAATCAAGAGGAGAAGAAGAATCAGGAACCGGCTACAGAGCAAGTAGGCAGCCGCACACAATGGGAGTGTGCGGTTGCACACTTCATCAGGAAGGAAGCCGTCTTGTGCGGAGAGGAGATCTTCACGTGGAATCTTTCTTATGGGTTTCCTTTGACTAAAAGGAGTGAAAGTCTGGGATTTTGTTTCCTTGTATTAGGAATCAGTTTCCTAATAATAATTATCTCCTTCCATCTCTGGGGCTACAGGTAATTAGGTTTTGTATCCCTATAAATATACGTGACAGCCACCATAATATTGAGCACTTACTTTGTGTTAGGAGAAAGTTAGGATATCAAGGTGGCCGGGGGCCTAGGAGAGCCATGGGGGGCAATCCTACAACCCGGCCATGACCGTGTTGTGTGTGTTCTTGGAGGAGGTGAGATAATAATATATAGGTGAGAGAGATTGTTCTTGGAGAGTAGCCATGTTTAGGTCTTAGTGAATGCATGTGCAAAAATGTAACGATCTTCAAATTTTATTATAGTGATATCCTTCTGGTGCCCCTGGATGTAGCCATGTGTTGGTGAACTGGGTTATCAAATTCATGGTGTTATTTTGTTCTTTCATATTATTATCATGTGTTGATTATTTTCTCCATATTGATGACTGCTAGTATGGGCTAGTGGATATGAATATCCCCCAAATCCTCAACAGATTTCTCTGGATTTCTTCAAATGTCTTCAAAACAGAGGAATAAATTCAACAAATTATTCTATTTTGGATGAGCCTTCGCCTTGGAGCGCCATCTTCTTGCTCATTGTTAATAAAAAAAAATTTGTTGATTTTTTTTAAATAAACAAATTGCATAGGAATGATTATTTTTTGTAAAATTATGGTCAAAATTGAGTTAAGTTTGACACTGAAAGTCAATGTGAATGCCATATAATATACGCGAATAGTTATATAACAAATCAAACTTGCATCTATAACAGAAGATCAACAAAATCAACATCTAAAAATACCATAAACAAAATAATCTGCTTCAATTTTTGCATCTCTGACAAGACTGACATGATCAAGAGTCTGCATTTTCCTCTTTAGGCAGTTCCGGTCCTTCGCTCCCTTCCCCTTCCTCATCTCCCGCCTCTGCTTTCCCATAACTATAACAACAACACGCTACAACAATATACTCTCTCCATTCCGGGTAAGTTGCAACATGGAAGGGAAAGCACAAAAATTAAGAAAGGAGAATAATGAGTGGTTGGGAAGAAGAGAGAGAATGAGTGGAGAATAATGAGTGGTTGTGAGGAAGAGAGGAGATTGTATATTTATGCCCCTGAACTATCGGGTTACATGCAAATGTGCCCCTAAAAGGCTTAATTAGGGTTTTTGCCCATAAAGTATCTACTTGAAACCGCAAATATACCATTCTGTTAGTTTTTCGTCAAATATTTAACGAAATTACTTACTTGGCGGCCCATTTGGACTTTTCGCACGTACACGTGGAAGAAAATGCACATATGACATTGCTAATGTAGGATGCAAGCGGTATATATGCACGAAAGTCATAGCTTAGGGACATATTTGCATGAGAAAACTGCAAAAACAATGTTTAATAAAATTATTTTTCATAACAGATAATTATATTTTTTTATTAAAAAATAAGATTTATCTAAATATATTATTCTTACTAATAAATAAATAATTAAAACTTATGAAGTTTTAAATAATAGTTTTCTTATACATTTTTTTTAAAATATTTAACGTTAATAAAAATAATAATAATTTTATAGTTATATTATTAGTATATTTTGTGCGAAATGTGATAAATATTTTTATATATAATTTATATTAATTAAGAAGTTTAAAAAGGTGTCATAATATTTGACAATCAAAACTTTTAATAGGGTCATCTATGTGACACATTTTTTCATTATTATATGAAATTAAGATTTTAAATATGGGTCATCGATGAGACTTGAATTGGACAAATTCGTATTTTGAGAATTTATGTTTACGAAGATATGTCAAATAATCTTATTATAACATTATCTCCTTAAACAACCACTCTACCATCATTTTATCATATTTTTCACACAAAAAATACATAAATATTGATAATAGAATTATTAATTATTAAATTATTTTTATTTTTTTGACGTTTTATATTTCAAAATAATATACAAGCAAAAAATTATTGAAAATAGTATTAATTCTTACTATTTATTAATTATTAAGTATTATTTCTTTAAATACATTATATTCTTAATAAATTTATAATTATGTTCTTAAAATATCATTTTTCATTAAATAGTTTTTATGCAGTTTTAAATGAACGTTACCGACAGAAAACGGCCGTCTTTTTTATGCAGTTTTAAATGAACGTTACCGACAGAAAACGGCCGTCGGAATTCCGTGGGTAAATATTTGTTGGTAATACCAACGGAAATTCCTCAGTATTATCCACGATATTCCGTGGGAAAAGCAAAATAAACCGTGAGAAAACGAAGATAATTTATGTCGAAAAATATTTCCCCGGTCACCGGCCGGGACTTGCCGGAGTTTATTGACGGACATTTCCGTCGATAACTATATATTTTTTGTCGGTAATTCTAAACTTACTGACGGAATATTCCGTGGGTAATTTTATTTAAAATGAAAATTTAATTTACCCACGGAAATTTCCGTGGGTAAATTGAGCAGTTTAAAAAAAACATTTTAAAATACCAAAAAACCTCCTATAACATGTAAAAAGAGACCACATATATTACAATACTTCTAACAATTCAACTAGTACTAAGCAATCCCACCCACCATTCTAAATACTTCTTCTACTTAGTAATCCAAAAAAACTTACCAAACAACGATTCAAAACAATACACAACCTTACAAACCAAATAAAAAAGGGTACTAAAAGTTTTTTAGTTATCCTTGTTCCAAATCTAACAAAATCAAGTAAAAACATCAACCACTACCACTCCTACGACTTTGGGAGCTGCTACCACCACCACGGCCACCCCTCCGTCCACTTACATTTGAATTTAAGTATTGCCTAATAGAAGAGTTAGAGTTGTTACCGCTCGGAAGCTGCTGTTGCTGTTGTTGGAGCATAGACCTCATCATTTCTTGCATTTTTTTGTTGCATTTGCTATTCCATTTCCTCCGGCATTTATGCCCGCATTTCCTCCCGCATTCGTTCAACTTGGGCGTTTACTTGGGTGTTTACTGTCTCAGTCAAGCTTGCTATAATCTCATCCTTTTGTCTTATCTGATCATCATAGTCCATATTATGACTGCTTGAGGAAGAAAAACATTGTGAAGAACGGCTGCTCAATGGCAATTCAAAGAAACCAACTCCATGCTCTCTAAATCCGGGCAATCGATCACCTTTTAGTTGCATGTTCCGAATGGCAACGGCCTTCCAAAGTTCTGCTCGAAAGGGGGGCCGTGCTGTGCTTTCAGGCTCAATAATTCCCTCCTCAATAGCCTCATCACGAGCACGCGACTCATATGTTTCCTGTCCATTATAGAAAAACAAAAATCAATTAATAAAAATTAAACCTATGCTTTAACGAAATATATATAATGCGTAGTGATATAAATACTTACATACATGTCCTTGTAATAATCATTAACGCACTTTATCGTGCCATCTGGAGCCACAGAAGTGTGGGTAGCAAGAAAAGCCTCGGCAGCATCAACTTCTGGCCCATGTCGTTGAACCTTAAAGCATAAAAATAATCATAACTTAAGTCAACTCATCACTAAAAAATGATAGTGGTTCTTCCAACTAAAAAACATCACCTTAACAAATCGCAATTACAATAAATAATATGCACACTAGGGGGGTCTCTTAACCTCAACTCATCAGAAAACTGTTTTGAGGAAGGTCACAACACTACTATATATACATACACAAACATACTAGAAATATTTCCTTAAAGAAAAAAAAAATCTCTGGAAATAAGCATGAATTAATCATTAGAAACTAGGCCAACATCCTATTTGTTAAGGTTAGAAGGAAACCATTAACACATGTTTCATTTTTATTTTTATATGTAATCTTCATTTTCAATCATATCTGCAATTGTGTTCCTTCGGATACCCTCAGACCTAGACAATCCCACCATAAAACATAGACTGATTCATACTCTTCTAAAAAATGGAGTCGATGTTTTTTTCCAATTAACTAATAAACACATGATATTAACATGCAACATGCAAAACAGACCAAACCCGCAAAAGGCTACAAAATTTCACTTCTTCATCAGATAATAAAAGAGAAAGCAAGTGATTTCACAGGTAGTCCGCCACAGCTAATTGCTGTTCTAAGTAAAAAAAAGATAAAAAAAAAAAATCTTAAACTGTAAATTAAATAACAATTATATATCAAGTTGTGTTGATCAATCTAAAAAAGAATTTAGACTGAAAATTTACAAGATTAAATTTAAAAATACTGATTCTTGTAATTCCTGTACTAAAGAACTGTAATTTTTACAAACACATGTTTCAAAAAAAAAAAAAAAAAAGGTCATTTTAAGCATCACCTAAAAAAATAAGGGCAAATTGCCAATTAGTTACCTGAGTTTGTCGTCAAGTTTCAATTAGCTACCCAGTTTGTGTTTCGGTCAATTTAGTTATTGAATTTGTCTTTTTGTTTCAATTGGTGTAAAATCCGTTTGTTTGTCAAAAAACTAACGAAAATTGATGAAAAACGTAACAAAGTTCTTTCAAAATTGCAATGATCAACCCTAAAGTTTAAATTATTCCATTACACCCCCAAACTAACGAATGTTAAAAGCTATCTTCTTTCTCAAACCCGGTCATCACCACCACCCAAATCCGGCCACTACCATAACCACCTATCTTCTTTCCAGCGGCGATCCTTCCCTGCACACCATATTTTCCGGCAATTGTCCATATTTTCCGGCGAAAAAAAAATCAAAAAATCGGACCAGAAAAAATACGATTCCTGCTTCGTTAACCGTTGGATCGTCTTCAAACTTCTGGGGAATGTTCGCATCACCTAGGCGCACCTTTTCACCGTTGGGATCTGCCAAAAAATCACCGGAGCGGGAGATTAGTCCGCCGGAAAAAATCTGGCGAAAATCTCCCAAAAATCGCCTTTCTCTCGCTCCGGCGGACTTATCTCCCTCTACGGTGATTTTTTGGTAGATCCCAACGGTGATAAAGTTCACCTAGGTGATGCGAACATTCCCCAAAAGTTTGAAGACGATCCAACGGTTAACGAAGCAGGAATCGTATTTTTTCTGGTCCGATTTTTTGCTTTTTTTTCGCCGGAAAATATGGACAATTGCCGGAAAATATGGTGTGCAGGGGAAGGATCGCCGCTGGAAAGAAGATAGGTGGTTATGGTAGTGGCCGGATTTGGGTGGTGGTGATGACCGGGTTTTGAGAAAGAAGATAGCTTTTAACATTCGTTAGTTTGGGGGTGTAATGGAATAATTTAAACTTTAGGGTTGATCATTGCAATTTTGAAAGAACTTTGTTACGTTTTTCATCAATTTTCGTTAGTTTTTTGACAAACAAACGGATTTTACACCAATTGAAACAAAAAGACAAATTCAATAACTAAATTGACCGAAACACAAACTGGGTAACTAATTGAAACTTGACGACAAACTCAGGTAACTAATTGGCAATTTGCCCAAAAATAAACAATACAGTACTACTTATTAAAATAATAGTAATGAAGTAAACTTACCAAACGGTTCCATGACTCACTGAGGTTAAGAGACCCCCCCCCCTCCCGGTGTGCAAACTACCCTGTCCCTCGTTAGAGTTCTTGTTAGCCTTGGCTATGTCTGAATTCTTCAAAAATTTGAACTCCTCCAAAGTTCTTCCCATTTGGCCCATACTTGTGGCGTGTAATTAGATGCGGGCTTACCAGTTGTTTTCCACTTCTTATGCATCGCGAACACATTCAACCTATAGCATTTAAAAATCATCTCTTTGAATGCTGCTTTTATCTGCTTCTATGTGAAACCGGGACAAATATATTCCCTCTACAAAAGAGGAATATATAAACAAAAAGTAAGTATCTAATTAATTGATAGCGTTTCAATAGAAGATATATTTACACTCCAGCAATTTCCATATTAACTCCTTGAATGTATATGGATTCATTACAATGTCATTTGACCTCTTCAATTATGATGAGAGTCAGTTTTAGCCACTGCCGCTCAATTTACAAGGGCAACTACAATAAGCTTTTGTTCATAAGGGAGAAAAGGATTGAACTACAGCAATTTTCAGATTAACCTTCCTTTTTAATGTTGTACTCCCTCCGTCTCAAAATAAATGTCCAAATTTACTCCCGATCAATGATCAAGAAAAAATTGGACATTCATTTTGGGACGGAGGTAATAGTTGAAATGAAAAGACATCCTCCGCGTCATTCAAACAAGATGACATTTCACGTGCTAGAGTAGTGACCTAAATTTGTTGGAAACATATGAGTGGTTAAATCTAACTAGCTGTGCAATAAAATGTTACTTCATCCCAAAATGAGTGTCATTTTCCTAGGAAAATACTCAATTGACCTATGTCAAACCAGCCCTAGAGTGCAATTGTTTTGCTGTGTGGACACCAAGAGTGTTCATGTACAGGTGCTAGTTAAATGGCCCATAAGCCAACTTCCTAATTTCCATAATAAATAATAAAACTTATACTAGGACGGAAGGATAACTTTACCTTCAAAATCTTAAAAAGAATATAGTCCTGAGACACAATACAAAAACCATTTATATCTACATTTCCAGTAAGAAAGAAAAAGCAGGCACACCAAAAAAACCTCAAAACTTTTTCTTTTTTAAAACTACTACAACATACAACAGATACATAAAATAATATCAAGTAGATACCTAGAACTGAGTAAACCACAAGTTATACACTTCAGTTGATAGCTTTTTTTGCTGTCGGGTAAAAATCATTAAATGGATGCTTCCGAAATATTTCTCCAAACCATCTTGATGGATCTGGACTCGCATCATGGATGAACCTATAAAAAAAATTAAAAAATTATATTAAAATATGATATATATCAATAATATATGTGCAAAACATAATAGAATAACACTTTGAAATGTAAAATACTTACTGCATAGTAGGAGAGATTTTGATAACATGCTTCCCTTCGTGTACAATTCTATCCAAGAGAACCTTCCCATCGGAAACTCTAGGCTCCTGACCTGCACCACTAGAGCTCCCTACACCTGGACTGCTAAGGGAGTCATCCTCATCATCAACATCATGTCGTGGATTAGGATGTTTGGCCCTAAAAGATTCGCTTACCTTATGAACAAATGATAGAACTTTTGTTTTCTTTGGAGGAGGACGGATACCATCACCAAACATGTCTAAACTAGAACAAATGATAGCAGACAAAAAATGAATAAATTACAACATAATTAAAAAATGCAGTGATCAATCATTTAAATTAGAACATAAACAACAAATGGCGCAACTGGTTTGAAATCTTTCCCATTAACTTGAACAATGTTGAGATTCACCCGATTACATATTGCTTCAAGGTCTAGCCGACCATTAGGGGTGTCCTTTGTTGTAGACTTGAAATCCATCACTGTGTTAAATACACTGTCAAACACATTTTTTTCAATATGCATGACATCAAGGTTGTGTCTAATCAAGTTTGTCTTCCAATAAGGTAACTCCCAAAATATACTTTTTTTTTTTAATCCAGTTGTGATCCCTACCAAACCCATCTAATCTATCTTTTGAAAATGTCTTCCCCCACCTGATAGCGGACAACTCAGACACCCGCTCAAAAATTTCTTCACCGTTCAAAAATTTCTTCACCGTTCAAATGAGGAGGGCCCCCCGATGCTCAACTCTATTTTTGGTAAATGCATTCTTCTGCCTACGAAATGGATGGTTACTAGGAAGAAACCGCCGATCACAATCAAACCAACACTGCTTTTTATAATGCTCGAGTCTGAATGCATCAGTATTTTCCATACAATACAGACATGCCAATCTTCCATGAGTGCTCCATCCCGAAAACATACCGTAGGCAGGAAAGTTATTAATTGTCCACATAACTGCTGCCCTCATGTTAAATTTTGCAACTTGAAGGCATCCCATGTCTGCACACCGTCATTCCACAACTGTTTTCGTTCATCTATTAGAGGCTGAAGATACACATCAACATTTTTGCCTGGATTCCACGGCCCAGGAATGAATAAACTCAAATACATATAAGGATCGATCATACATAGCCATGAAGGAAGATTATAAACTGTGACTATAACAGGCCAACATGAATAAGATTTCGCCCCCGACCCAAATGGAGAAAAACCGTCTGTATAGATTCCCAACCTTATATTTCGAGCATCTGCGGCAAAATCGGGATAAATAGCATCCAAATGTTTCCATGCTTCTCCGTCGGAAGGATGAGTCATCACACCCTCTTCACGAGGACACTCTGTGTGCCAACACATAGCTTCTGACATATCTTTTGATGCATAAAGTCGTTGCAATCTGGGTATGAGCGGCATATAATGTAATTGCGCCCGAGGTACATTTTTATTGTGCTTCGCACTACCCCGACGTGCTGGCTTATATCTACTAAGCCCACAAATTGAAAAAAAATTGAGACCTTCATTTTCCTTGTAAAAAAGCATGCACTGATTCTTGCACTCATCAATTTTATCATAACCAAGGCCGATATGCCCCACCAACTTTTTAGTGTCATAAAAATTACTAACCATCTTATTTTCTTAGGGTAGCAACCGTTGTATTGCTGCCATGACACGGTTGTAAGTTTGTTGGCTCATATTTGAATCAGCCTTGAAATTAAGAAGCTCAGCCACTGACTCCAACATTGTGGCCTTTGCACCGGGATAAACTTTCTCATTTGCAGAGTTGATTAAGTTCATAAATTTCTTTGCATCAGGATTGGGATCTTCTGTTGGATTAGGGGTCCAATCGAACTCTAGACCGGCTGCTTTGTGAACCATATCATCCCTACCCACAGACGGCTCTATTTCATCAACCAACTGTTCGAGTTCCCTCGCTTGATCATGTTCGATAGTGGGACGATTTTGAACAATTGTTTCAACTGGATAGTGCTCACCGTACGCTACCCATATCTTGTAACCATCAATGAACCCCACATCCATAAGATGTTTTTTCACAAATCCATAACAATGATATTTTTTATTCTTACACCTTTTACAAGGACACCTAATCTTCCCATCTTGTATGCATTGGGGATGCGATCTAGCAAACTCCACAAAATGTTCTAAACCTTCTATGAAGTCAGCTGTGATACCCCTTCTATTATGATTCCTGCGATTATCCATCCAACTACAATCCCCAGACATATTTATCTTCATAAAAATTAAGCAAAAAATAATTACACATAACAAAAAATGGAAAGAATAAATAAATGCCATAAGGTTAAAAAAATATACAGTATATCAAGAATTGTAGGCAGAGTAGGGGATAAATCATGAAAGGCATTATTAATGACAATCAAAATTTAGGGAACCTAAAATAGAACTATATCATCGGAAAAATTCTAGTGTAAGTGCTTACCAGCAATTCATTAAGTGAATTGAGTTTTTATATTATTTTTTTCGGCTTTTCCGATGTTCATAAGTAAACGTAACACCTGTTTTATAAAAACAAAATCTCGTTTTACCCATTTTTTCAAATGTAATACTAACTATAATTACATGTAACCCAAACAATATCTAAATGTAATTATCATTTATACTGAAATGTAATAATGCTTTTGCAAAAATGTAAAATATTGTGTATTTTGATTTAATTTTTTGAAAGAAAGTAACATTTGAAAAGTAACAACTCATATATATGAATGTAATTGTTTGTACAAGTAAATGTAACACTTTAATAAAAGAAATTATAACATATTTCTATAGATAATGTAATACTTTTACATGTAACACTAATCAAGTGTTTTTTGCATGACATTCATGAAACGAACAACTTTGACAAATGTAAAAATGATGAGTCTCTAGGAATGTAGGAAGGATTCTTCTTTGTGAGTGGAGGGAGTATTTATATCTTTAAAATTCCCATCCTATTTTCTGTTTTGTAACATGAATCAGCTAAAACCTTCCCACAAGAACAGCACCTGAGTTGCTAACTCCCAGTTTAACAAATGCTTAAGGTCTTTTTCATACACAACAGGTTACTTAAGCCTATATTTCGTTTTGGATTGACTAATAAATTAGAAAAAACATGTATAACTAACTGTAAAATATTACACCGAATATTAAACAGAAACAGAAAATACAAAGATTACAAAACAGAAAACAGAAAGCTGGAAAAGAAAATTGTTGTTGGGTTTGTCCGAGTCGTGTAAACCAACACTGTCCTTAAGACAAATTCGCCCCCTCACCGGTGTTGTGCTTGAGGATACGTTGGACGCCTGTCTCCCAGGATACAACGGACGGACCGGACGACGGCTGCACAATAGTGTCTCCGGCGAACTTCTATGTGCCTGAAAAGAGTCACCACGAAGAGAGCAGGAGGGCCAAGGAAACGCTAAGCAAAAGGATGAGAGACTGTTCGAAAATGTATGTTCAAAATGGCTGTCCAGAACACCATTTTATACTGGTCAAAATGATCCAATTAATCACACAATTAATATGAGAATCAATAGAATTAATTTGGCTGTTACAAATTTAATTCTGTGATGAATGGTCTTTATGCTGCTGTTACAAAATCTGTTCCAGCCGAAGATTCAAAATGTTTGGGGACGGAAAAATAATCAAAAAGTGAGCTTGTCACGCCTAGGCCAGTTCGGAGCTGCATTCGTGTCCGGTGGTCCAAGGCATAAATCGACAAATTTCAAACTAAATTTGCATCCCCCCTGCGCACCCGAGCGCGAGAGAGAGCCTCTAGTCCACAAAATCTTAACTCATACAAATGGTCAATTATATTTAAACTAGCTCAACTTTTTATTCTAAACCAATGTGGGACAATTTCACTTGGCTTTACCCAAAAATGGTCTTAGAACATTATTTCTCCCATTATCCCATTCGGGATACCCTTTTACAAGGAAGGATCCTAGGGAATTTTCCCTTCCCTTTCCATGTGGGATACTAACCCACTTCCCAACTTACCCATTCATTTTTGAGCATTTTCAACTTCTACTTTTCATTACATAAATTGGACACACCAATTTATTACTAACATGTAGGAGTCATTATTTATTCAACAAATGATTTTTATTTAAGAAACGCGCGCAATTTCTTAAATTTCCTTCACACATTTACACATTTTTCCAACACTAACATTCATAAAAAAATATGTATAGCTAACAATCATCAAAAATTAAATCAACACAGACAAATCAAAATTATGATAACTCATTGCAAGTGAATAATAGTAGTAACAATAAATATGAATGGACGATTGGCAATTAAAAAGTAATAGAGTTCAAATCGATTGAAAATCAAATGGTGAGATGAAGCTAAAGAGAAAAACAAGTTACCTTTAGAAGAATTAAAAATAATCAGATCTGATAATCGATTGATCGCATTGGCCGGCTATTGACGACGGGGGCTGAGAGTCCGATCGACGGCAGGCCAACCGGAGACTAATACGTTTTGGCTGGAGAGGAAGAGAGAGAGATTAGATAGGAAAAACGGAAGGGGGAGGGGGAGGCTGGCTAGGTCATTAGCATTCAAACAACAAGCCTGGAAAAAAAATCACGAAATTGCTGAAGCTGATGGATGATGGCGAACGGAGGATGACGGTGGCCGGTGTTGGTGAATCGGTGGGTGGCGAAGGTAGAGCTTGCTGTCGACAAGTGCGGCGTGAGTGAGTTCTTATCTGGAGAGAATATTTAGATGAAACCCAACTGAATAAAAAAAGGGGTCGACCCTAGACCCAAATAATTTCATTTTAATGTTACCCACGGACATTTCCGTGGGTAATTCCGACGGAATGAATCCATGGATACTTTCGACGGAATAGTCCGTGGATAACTTTAAAATCCGTCGGTAATTGATTTTTCCAACAATTGGAATTCCCGACAAAGCCAAATATTCCGTCGGTAATCTTTTTATTTTCGTCACTAATACTGACAGAATATTTCCATCACTAAATTCCGTGGGTAAATCACGTTTTTCTAGTAGTTATCATTTTCAAATGGTATTATCGCCTTCTCGCCACAGCCATTCAAGGTACTGTCATTTTCAAATGGTATTATCGCCTTATTCATACCATAACTATCAATCACACAAAACAACCTATCTTTGATGGGGACATTTTTGGTTGAGCCATTATCATTATCAAATATGGAAAGGAAAAAAAAAAAAAAAAAAAAAGACAAATAGGAGAATTTAATATTGGAAAACAATTTTAAGAAATGTTTGAATTTAAAGGGCTATTATCCAATTTAGCCAGAGATCAATTTATATAGATAGCATATGTGCCAACTGAGAATCCAATAGTGGTACTCTTGTATGTATTCATCCGATAGTGTCATTGTTAGTGTAAACAGAGGTGTTACCTCAGATGTTATCACTGGCAGTCATGTGCTACCCGGCGAAAAATGTGTTATAGTTTTAAATTTTTTTCATAATAATTTTTATACTAATGTCTTAATATTATTGTCTAGATGGATGTATTTTTTGTCCATATTTCAGGTTATATTAAGGTGGAAATTAAAGCTAAATACATGGAGAATGGATTAAAGAAGAGTTATTCATAAATGGTGATTTATGGATAACTTTCAACATCTTTAACATGTGGGTAAATGATAAAAACGTGGGAAGACTTATTCCAAGGATTTGTTGCTGATCAAATGGAAGAGTACAAGGCGTTGGAAGCTTGGATTACAACAAGGAGAAGCTTAGACTTGGGCATGAAGAATTCGGTTGAGAGAATCAAGGAAGGAAGACCAAGTCAAGCTTGTTTTATGGAGATAAGTCTCTCACATGATCTCCACCTCCCCTCACACGTCTAGAACAGCCTAGGGCTGTTATTTGAGTAGCCCTCAAGTCTTTGATGGCTATAAATAGTGCTAGGATGAACACTTTGTAAACAAGCCAAATATCACACACATCCATAGCACAAAGATCAAAGTACTCTTGGCTCCTTTAAGATTCTTTCTCCCATACACTCTTTTATCACTCAAATACTTCGGTTTTGAGTGAGTTTTGGTTAGGATAGAATCTTGTACTTTGTTCTTAGTTTGATTCCATAGAGAGTGTATCATATTAGTTATAGGGAACCTTTTGACTTTGTATTTGGTACACTTATTAAATATAAAGTTTTCGCCTAAGGACAATCTCAAGTTATATTTATATAACTTGAGAAAAATATATCTCTTGTGCTATTTAATTTTCCGCTGCAAAACTCTTTTATTTTTGTGTGTGTGTTTTCTGTCCGTCGACGAGTGTTACCTGGGGTGTTACCTAACACTTGAGGTAACATCTGTTCTCAGAAAGCTTTTGACAAACATTTTCAATTGGCACCAGAGCCCGATCACTTGACATACTAAGTGGTTCGTTCCAGTTTGTCATGGCTTTCGATCCTGCTAATCCCAATCAGAAACGTCTTCCTGTTTTAGATGGCTCGAATTATGCTTATTGGAAGATCCGCCTATGCTCGCATATCAAATCAATTGATCTTCGGGCTTGGCGATCTATAACAAATGGTTACGCTCTTCCTATGTTACCTCCAGATGAAGATGGTGACGTACAAGTCAAACCTGAATCTGAGTGGACTAATGAAGAGATTAATCTAGCGAATTTCAATGAAAAAGCACTTAATGCTATTTTTGAGTGGGTTGATATGCATATTTTCAAACTTATTCAAAATAGTTCCACTGCTCAAGAAGCATGGGAAACTTTACAAAGTTTTTGTGAAGGTGATACTAGTCTGCGTGAAAATAAGCTTAGAACTCTCACTGGCAAATTTGAAAGGTTGAGGATGAGTGAAAATGAAACTATTTCATCATATTTTGAAAAATTGTTTGATATTGCAAATGAGTGTCAACTTTTGGGTGAACCTTTTACCAACAAACAACTTGTTTCAAAAGCTATTCGAACTCTTCCTGAGAAGTTCAATATGAAAGTTTCATCTATTGAAGAAGCTCACAATCTTTCTACTATGGACATCAATTCTTTAATGAGTATTTTGAAAATTTTTAAGTCAAATCTTCTTGAACAAAGTGAAGCTTCTAAAGGGAAAAATATTACTTTGAAAGTGCAATCCTCAGATTTTTCAAAAGATGGAGATGAAATTTTTGAAGAATTGGATGAAAATGCCAGTGTTGTTTTACTTGCTAGAAAATATAATGCTATGGTTAAAAAGTTTAACAATGAAAAGATGCAGGTAAAAGTAAAGGAGCAACAAACCAAGGTGCATGATTCGATGCCAAGAAGGATTTTCTCATCTACTCAAAAGTCAGCTCCAATGCGTAGGGCATCCTCAGATCAATCAAGATCTGATCCCAAATACATTGATTCAATTCAATGTCATGCTTGTTCGGGATGGGGTCACTATGCAAACGAGTGTGCCAACACACTAAGGAAAAAGGGAAAGAACCTATGGGTCTCCCTAAGTGACAATGAAGATGAGGGACCAATCCAGGAGGAAGAACCAGAACAAACAAACATGTTTGTCACACTAAGTGACTCGCAGACTGAACATGTTACCAGAGATGTTACGTCCACTGAGATAACATCTGAGACCACACCTGTCAGGTATAACAATTTCAGTTCATATAATGATGTTTGTTTTGTGGTTTCCACTAACCTTGATGCAGGAAGTTCACAAGAGGATGAGCTGAGCAAAGATGACCTCATTGCTGGGTTAAAGAACCTTTATGAGGAGTTGCTCAAGGAATGGAAGAAAGAGAACAAAATGGTTAAAACTTTAACCAAGATGAATGATGGACTCAAGGCCTACTTGACTCGCTTGGAAGTTCAAGCATCCAAGAGGGAAGCCGAGCTAGAGAAAGTCAAGGCCAAATTGACTTTAGCCGAAACCACTTTGAAGAAAATCAAAACCGGATCAACCAAACTAGATGAGATTCTCAATTTGAGTAAGCCTCTCAAAGCAGGTATTGGTTTCCGAGAATCATTAGATAAAATTATTTCTTCTTTGAGTTGTGATGAACATGAAATATGTTTTGTGAAAGAACGTGCTTTTGATCAAAATTCTTTCTCTAATGACTCTTCTGACAAAAGAAAAGTTTGTCAATACTGTCACACCTCTGGACATTTTAAAAATAAGTGTAATACTATTTCAAAGAAACAATCCAGTCATTCTGTGTTACCTGAAGTGTTACCCAGCACTCCAGATAACACATTATGTCAGAAGGTCAAAAACATAAAAAAGAAGTCATGGAAACCTAAATCTAAATTGAGATGCGATGTTGTTTACACTTCCTTAAAAACAAATATTGAAGGATCATGGTACTTTGACAGTGGATGTTCACGTCACATGACGAGAACAAAATTATTTTTGAAAGACTATGAATTGTTTCAAGGAGGTTGTGTTACTTATGGTGGTGGAAGTAAAAGCAATATAATAGGAAAATGGACACTAAATGTGACTGGTTTTCCTGCCTTAAAGAATGTCTTACATGTAGATGGGCTTGTAGCTAATTTAATTAGTATTAGCCAACTTTGTGATGACAACTTAGATGTGAAATTCAACAAAAATACTTGTGAAGTCTTTGATTGTACTAACAATTGTGTGATGATAGGAATTAGATCAAGTGACAATTGTTATATTGTTGAAGACAAACAGGTGTGCCATTTGGCAAAAATAGATGTTACAATATTGTGGCATCAAAAGTTTGGACATGCCCATTATCGAAACTTGAAGAACATTATCAAGTTTGAGGCTGTCAAAGGAGTCCCTAAACTGAATCTTAAGAACAAAATGGTTTGTGGAGACTGCCTTAAAAATGAGGAGACTCGTGTTACCCAGTGTGCTGCCCAACACCAAGAGCAACACTTCGGGACAACACATTGTTTTCAGCTTTTGCACATGGACTTGATGGGTCCAATCGAGGTACAAAGCCTGGGAGGTAAGAGGTATATTTTTGTTATAGTTGATGATTTCTCTAGGTTTTCATGGGTATATTTCCTAAGAGAAAAATCTGAAACTTTAGATAAATTTAAACTCTTGCACTCTAAAATCAAAAACATGTTTTGCTCACCTATTTTTCGTATAAGATCTAATCATGGAAAAGAATTTGCAAATGTTTACTTTTATACTTTTTGTAATAAAAAGGGGATAAACCATGATTTTTCGGCATCAAAATCACATCAACGGAATGGGGTGGCCGAAAAGAAAAATAGGACATTGCTTGATATGGTCCGTGTCATGTTATTTTCAAAACGGATTTCAAAAAGATTTTGGGCTGAAGCTTTGAGCACGGCTTGTCACATTTCAAATAGAGTCTTTCTAAGACCGGGTTTAACAATGACACCCTATGAGATTTTGAATGGGGAGAAACCACATGTACATTACTTCCATGTGTTTGGGTGTGTATGTTTCATATTAAAAGACTGGGATTACTTAGCTAAGTTTTACTCTAAAAGTGATAAAGGCATTTTTCTTGTATATTCTCAAGACAATCATGCATATAATTTAAGCTTGGGAACTATTCAAGAATCTGTGAACATTGTTTTTGACGATCTGTTAAGTGTTACAGATAAACCAGGTGATTACCCTCTCATGATACAGATGGAACAACCTCAAAGTGAATTTGACATTTATGTTGGACCAGATGTTGTCATAAGTGCTGGACCAGATGTTGGCCCCAGTGTTACCGCACCTGAGGCAACACCAGAGATAACACCAGAACTCAGTCCAGTTGCAGAAAATGAAAATAATGAGGACTCCAATAGAGTAGATGATCCCGTCAGAAGAGTTCCCCCGTTGAAGATTCAAAAGAATCATCCTATATCCCAAGTGATAGGGAGATTAGACGAAGGGATACAAACTAGAGGTAAGGAACCGGTTAATTATCGAGACATGGTAAACCATTCATGTTTTCTTTCTATGCTTGATTCTAAAAATATTTTTTTGAAAGATGAATATTTAATTCAAGTTTTTAACCATAAGAGATTTTCTAACTTGAAGAAGTCTCTTGTTCCGTGTCTTGTTTAAACCCCTTGGATCATCTTTGTTGTTGTATAATATTTTATTTTTTATTAAAAAAAAATCAATTTTTTTTATGTTTCTCTGTTTTAAATCTGTCAGTAGGTAGCTTTTTCTATCCATTGACGGTGGCACATACTGACCTTTTTGTTATGGTAGGATAACATGCAAAGTAACATTATTGATAACATTCCCTATAATCTCAAAAGTGACAAAGTCACTAATCTTTTTCAAAGGCAAAAAGGCTAAAAACACTTATAGTATTTCCTTAGTAGCTCGAGGAACGGCGTTCGCTGCGACGATGCACTCTTGCCAAAGGGGGATATTATCTAGTGATTTTATACTAAGTATTAGGAACATGGAGTTCGCTACTACAGTGTTTCCTACTTGAACGGTACAAATCACTAAAAACATGTTTACACTTTATAAGGACTCGGGGCACGGAACTCGCTACTACGATGCTCCCTTGTAGATAAAGAAGTGTAAAATATGTTTATATTAAAGTGTTTGAAGATGAAGAACAAGTTTTTTATATCTAAATTACTAGATTTGTTTTGCCTAAAGTATTCTATTTTGGCAAGCTTGTTTTACCTCAAATGCTTATTATAGAAGCATATTTCTGCCTCATGTGTTCAAAAATGAGGTCCATCTCGCCTTAATTGCCTTAATATAAATTCAATAAGGGATGTTTATCACGAATGTTATCTTAAGTGTTACCATCATTGCCATCAACACATTAGTGTGTGCTACATTCGTTTTTTTTTATTTAGTTTAGTCTCAGATTTGTTTTTTAAGTTTTCAAAGTTTGAAAGTCTTTTTACTGTTAATACAAAGAGTTTACAATTTTGAAAAGTTTTAAACAAATCCTTTTTATTTGTGGTAAAATTTTCAAGTAACTAAATCCCTAAAATTATGGAAGTCTATCTTCAATTTGTGAGGGATCAGTTACTTCCTTCTTTTACCCATTCTTTTTACTTATTAATTTTTATTTTTTCTTTTTTGTTTTCTTTAATTAAAAAAAAAAAAAATGGATGTGTAGGGAGTTGGTTTTGTGTGTGCAAGTAAATAGGTGGAGTTTGATTAGGATTGTTTAAATGTGAGTAAAATAGGGGTCTTAGTTAATTTAGATGATAAGAGTTAAGTTTAAATTAAATTGCTCTCCTATTCACATTCCTTAACCTCCTAAAATCCTATCCCTATTTACTCTCTCTTTCTCTCTCAAACGCACCTATATACTCCCTCCTCTTCATCGCTTTTTCTCTATCTCAGCAACCTTCCCCAAATCAAAAACCCTTCTCAAAAAATTCTCCTTTTCTACCTTTCAAAATTCAACAATGGCTTCACCTTCCCAAAACCCTAACCAATCTGCACCTCAAGAGGAGTCACCGGGTGTTGTCTCGGGTGTTACTTCACCTATGAACATATCTCCCATGGTTTCCAATATCTCTCCATCTATGGCCATGTCCATTGATGATCTTTCCATGGTTGCTACTTCAGTCCAACCTACCCCAACCGTGTGACTGCCTCTCAACCACCTGTTACCGCCACCAAGAAACCCAAAAGAAAAGCCCCTTCTTCCTCGAAATCGGCTGCTTAACCCTCTAAGAAGACACCATCGGCTTCATTAATTTGATTTCTTCCCAACCAGGGGGAGATGGTGGTGCTGGTACTATACAAGTGCTGCTACTGATGTTGTTGGTGATGCTGGTACAGATCGAGCTGCTGAAGATGCTGCTGGAGATGCTGGCACAAGTGATGAGCCGGATGATGGAGAATAAGAAGAATAACCTTGTTTAAAGGTTGATGTTGCCACTATACTTGGGCAATGGCTTTTATGGTACTTTTGAATGGTTTCAAAAACAATTTTTGTTTGTGGTGGTTTGGTTTTTAAAACAATTCGTATTTTAGTTTTTAATTTAGAACTTTAATACTTTAGTGGTTATGCTTTGGTTTATGACTTGTGGTTTTGTAGATTTCAAAAATTTGATTTACTTTTGTTTTAAACTACTAATTGTTTTAAACATGGTTCTACTTTACAATTAGTATATTAAGTAAATCTTTGTTGTTTCGGTTAACTCCATGATTTAGGGGGAGTTAATCTTTGGTGAAATGCTCTGTTATACTGTATATGGCTAACATATGTTACAGGTACCATCACTTAGGAGGTTCGAAAGAAATTCACAAACTAAGGGGGAGATTGTTAGTGTAAACAGAGGTGTTACCTCAGATGTTATCGCTGGCAGTCATGTGCTACCCGGCGAAAAATGTGTTATAGTTTTACATTTCTTTCAATAATAATTTTTATACTAATGTCCTAATATTATTGTCTAGATGGATGTATTTTTTGTCCATATTTCAGGTTATATTAAGGTGGAAATTATAGCTAAATACATGGAGAATAGATTAAAGAAGAGTTATTCATAAATGGTGATTTATGAATAACTTTCAACATCTTTAACATGTGGGTAAATGATAAAAACGTGTGAAGACTTATTCCAAGGATTTGTTGCTGATCAAATGGAAGAGTACAAGGCGTTGGAAGCATGGAGTACAACAAGGAGAAGCTTAGACTTGGGCATGAAGAATTCGATTGAGAGAATCAAGGAAGGAAGACCAAGTCAAGCTTGTTTTGTGGAGATAAGGCTCGCAGATGATCTCCACCTCCCCTCACACGTCTAGAACAGCCTAGGGCTGTTTATTTGAGTAGCCCTTAAGTCTTTGATGGCTATAAATAGTGCTAGGATGAACACTTTGTAAACAAGCCAAATACCACACACATCTATAGCACAAAGATCAAAGTACTCTTGGCTCCTTTAAGATTCTTTCTCCCATACACTCTTTTATCACTCAAATAATTCGGGTTTGAGTGAGTTTTGGTTAGGATAGAATCTTGTACTTTGTTCTTAGTTTGGTTCCATAGAGAGTATATCATATTAGTTATAGGGAACATTTTGACTTTGTATTTGGTACAGTTATTAAATATAAAGTTTTCGCCTAAGGGCAATCACAAGTTATATTTATATAACTTGAGAAAAATATATCTTTTGTGCTATTTAATTTTCCGCTGCAAAACTCTTTTATTTTTGTGTGTGTGTTTTCTGTCCGTCGACGAGTGTTACTTGGGGTGTTACCTAACACTTGAGGTAACATCTGTTCTCAGAAAGCTTTTGACAAACAATTTCAGTCATGATGATATTCTTGTATGTATAGATACATGCAAAACTGATATTCTTATTTTATATAGATTCTGAATCAAATTTTGTTGGAAAAAACAGAAGTCCAACGTTTGGGGCATCATACTTTATGGTATTGCATTTCATTTTCATCAATTTAAGGCTTAGACATTAAATTGTCATGGATGTGATTTTTTTAATAGAATAATAAAATACCTAACTAATGATACTAATCATAAGGGAAGTTATTATTTTTCATTATTATACTCCCATTTTCCCAGAAAGATTGTCCCTTTTTTTTATTGTTATTACGAAAGAACTTTTAGCAATAATTAAAGCTACTTTTAATTATTCTAATGAAAATTCAAAATTGTTATTGATACACCATTATAAATACTATTAATATCAATTTTTAGATTCACATTAAGATAACTAAAAGTAGCTTTAATTATTGCTTAAAGTTTCTTCGTGGTAACAACGACAAAAGATAGACTATCTTTCCGGAACATACCCGTAACAAAGTGCTCATTTTGCTACTCACAACAACTGGAGTATACACTTAATTACTATTTACTAACCCTCTTTCTCTTTCCTTCCCACTCACAACACATACTTTTTCAACAACTTATCCTCATTTTCATTTCATAAAGTAAATAAATACTTTGTTATGAAATGGGAGAGTATAATTTTTAATTCAAAATATGAAAGTATAATTTATTCCCTCCGTCTCAATAAGAGTTTTACATGAATTTGCACGCTTACTAAAGTAACAATAAAAGTAAACATTTTCTGTGAGTTGATAATATTAGTATTATTTAAAATACTATTCATACTAAAAGTAAATAAGTTAATTAAGTGTTTTTTATTATATAAGTATTATAAAAATAAAATAATTCAAATTACTATATACCTATGATTTATTTATTTTGAAAATGAGGCACTTACCGGTTACCACCCAAACTATGAATTAAATTTTACTTAAACTACTAGCTCCATTATTGTTCCAAATACACTTCTCAAATATGAATTGGTTTCAGTTAGCCCCTTTGGGCTGATGCACGTTAAATTTTTAACAGAATTAGCTAGTTTCTTCATTCCCAAAGGAATATGGAACCACTCTATTGTGAACGACAAGAAAACATAACCGTTCTAATTAACAAACTTGAAGAATACTCTCTTCGTGTCAAAAAATTAATCTATTTTTTTTCATTGTTATTATAAATAAATTTTGAGCAATAATATAAGTTACTCTTAGTTATGTTAATAATAATTTAAAATGTGTTTTTGATACACCATTACAAATTCCATCGATTCTAATTTTTTTATTCTCGGTATGATAATTGAAAGTAAATTAAACTATTGCTCAAAGTTCATTCAAACTAACAATAAAAAAAAAGAGACTAACTTTTCGAAATAGGGGTATATGTTTTTTCATTAAAAAACTAAAAATCTTTGAAAATATAAACTCATCTAGTCGCATAATAATTGCTATAGTTGATTCATTTAAAAATTGTGTTTTATTTATATATACTTCGATAGTATTGTTGGGATTGGAGACAAAACAAAGGAGATGATCAAAACCGAGGAGAAGATGGAGCAAAATCGAAGGAGCAGGCGGGCGCCCGGTGAGGGGCAGGCGGGCGCTTACCTTGGATAAATAGTGCACGTTCTCTGATTGACAGCAGGCAGGCGCCTGGTGAGGGGCAGGCGGGCGCTTGGTGTTCCGAACAGTTGAAGATGATGCGGGTAGGAGTCTGAAGTTAATAAGGAATTGGTCTCCTTATTACTTTAGGGATTTAGTATCATACTCCTTCCGTCTCAAGGACTCCGGGTAAATTAGGTTTTGATCAGGATTAGGTTTTGTATCCCTATAAATATATTGTGACTACCACCATAATATTTGTACCCAAAGGGAGAGAGTTAGGATATCAAGAGAGATCACAAAATATTGTATAGGAGGGGGCCGGGGGCCTAGGAGAGCCATGGGGGGCGATCCTACAACCCGGCCATGATCATGTTTGTGTATTCTTGTGGGAGAGATAATAATATGTAGGAGAGGGTTGTTCATGGGAGAGTATAGATACTAGATCTGTGTGAGTGTATGTGTAAACTGTAACAATCAACATATTATTATAGTGATATCCTAGCTTGGGGCCTCCGGATGTAGCCATGAGGGGGGTGGTGAACCGGGTTAACAAATCATGGTGTTCTTGTTCTTTCATATTATTATTTCATGTGTTGATTTATTTCTCCATATTGATGATTGCTAGTATGGGCTAGTGGATGAGGAGATCCCCCCAATTCCCCAACAACTGGTATCAGAGCTTTGATTCGAGATCTAGGGGAGATCCAAGGTGAAGAAAAGCGACAACAGATTTTTGTGCAGCGCACGTGCAGAATTCGTGCAATGCACGTGCAGGCTCGGTGGAGCACACGTGCAGATTTTGTGCAGTGCAGCTTCTTCGTGTGGAAGATGTATAGGGATCTGAGAGCTTCTAGGGTTTATGGTTGAAGCAAGACATGTACCAAATAGGTCAACGATCGTGCGGAAGATCAGAAAGTCCGAAAAGTTCGTTTGTTTCTTATGAGATCTGCAGAAATTCGAGGTGAAATTTGGAGATGCAGAGATCAACATGGATCTGGAGGTGTTCAAGGGATCTTGGGGCAGTCAAGGTGATTGGAGAAAAATATGAAAGAAGATGAGGAATGCATCAGGCATTTGCATAAGAAACCGACGATGCAAAGGTGAGTGGTATAAGCCGGTTAGACCATATGGGAAGAGGAGGACTTCTCGCAAACGACAGATGGGAGATTGATGGATGTTGTACTCTACCTACAACATCAATTTCGTTCCGGGTCGGAGCAAGAGGCGTAAAGACCGGCCTATTGGTGTAAAATGGAGAGACATCAATAAACAGTATGTTAGGGTGGAGAGGTGACAATGTGTAGCTGATCAACAAGGAGACAGTCACAAGTACCTAACATAGAGTGATAAAAATACCACAAGAAGACAATGCAAGAAGCAAGGTGTGTCCGAGTTTCACGGGGAGCATTGCAAGGGGAGTGAATCTAAGAGGGAGAAGGCGAAGTTAGTCTTGCAAATAAATCAAGTTAGAAGTTGATTTGGGGAAGCAAGAATGATCTAACATGGAGAGGTTGAAGCGTCGCTTGGTTTCAAATCGCCCTATTATTTAGGCGTGGGGGTTCATGGTGGAGGAGCGTGGAGGCTTATCATCATCAAGGAGGAGCTTGGTGTTACAATGGTGGTGTAAAAATATTTGGTGGTTCATTCTCTGGTGGGAGTTTGATAGGATCGAGTATCTCACATTGGTGGTTTATGTCTCTAGGTGGGAGTTGTTGGGATTGGAGACAAAACAAAGGAGATGATCAAAACCGAGGAGAAGATGGAGCGAAATCGGAGGAGCAGGTGGGCGCCTGGAGAGGGTCAGGCGGGCGCTTACCTTAGATGAATAGTGCACGTTCTCTGATTGACAGCAGGCGGGCGCCTGGTAAGGGGCAGGCGGGTGCCTGGTGGTCCGAACAGTTCAAGATGACGCGGGTAGGAGTCTGAAGTTAATAAGGAATTAGTCTCCTTATTACTTTAGGGATTTAGTATCATACTCCTTCCTTCTCAAGGACTCCGGGTAAATTAGGTTTTGATCAGGATTAGGCTTTGTATCCCTATAAATATATTGTGACTACCACCATAATATTTGTACCCAAAGGGAGAGAGTTAGGATAACAAGAGAGAGCACAAAATATTGTATAGGAGGGGGCTGGGGCCTAGGAGAGCCATGGGGGGCGATCCTACAACCCGGCTATGATCATGTTTGTTGTGCATTCTTGAGGGAGAGATAATAATATGTAGGAGAGGGTTGTTCATGGGAGAGTATACATACTAGATCAACATGGATCTGGAGGTGTTCAAGGGATCTTGGGGCAGTCAATGTGATTGGAGAAAAATATGAAAGAAGAGGAAGAATGCATCAGGCACTTACGTAAGCAACTGACGATGCAAATATGAGTGGTATAAGACGGTTAGACCACGTGGGAAGAGGAGGACTTCTCGCAAATGACGGGTGGGAAATTGGAGGATGTTGTACTCTACCAACAACATCAATTTCGTTCCGGGTGGGAGCAAGAGGCGTAAATACCGGCCTATTGGTGTAAAAGGGAGAGACATCAATAAACGGTGTGTTAGGGT
Source organism: Campanula takesimana (assembly GCA_026119855.1). Taxonomy (NCBI): domain Eukaryota; kingdom Viridiplantae; phylum Streptophyta; class Magnoliopsida; order Asterales; family Campanulaceae; genus Campanula; species Campanula takesimana. The sequence goes on from JAOWBW010000703.1 coordinate 627,361, forward strand.
GGAGAGGTGACAATGTGTAGCTGATCAACAAGGAGACAGTCACAAGTACCTAACAGAGAGCGATAAAACTACCACAAGAAGACAATGCAAGAAGCAAGGTTTGTCCGAGTTTCACGGGGATCATTGCAAGGGGAGTGGATCAAGGAGGGAGAAGGCGAAGTTAGTCTTGCAAATAAATCAAGGTAGAAGTTGATTTGGGGAGGCAAGAATGATCTAACACGGAGAGGTTGAAGCGTCGCTTGGTTTCAACTCTCCCTATTATTTGGGCGTGAGGTTCATGGTGGAGGAGCGTGGAAGCTTATCATCATCAAGGAGGAGCTTGGTGTTACAATGGTGGTGTAAACATATTTGGTGGTTCATTCTCTGGTAGGAGTTTGATAGGAGCATGTCACAATGGTGGTTTATGTCTCCAGGTGGGAGATTGTTGGGATTGAAGACAAAACAAAGGAGATGATCAAAACCGAGGAGAAGATGGAGCAAAATCGGAGGAGCAGGCGGGCGCCCGGTGAGGGGCAGGCGGGCGCTTACCTTGGATGAATAGTGCACGTTCTCTGATTGACAGCAGGCGGGCGCTTGATGAGGGGCAGGCGGGCGTCTGGTGGTCTGAACAGTTGAAGATGACGTGGGTAGGAGTCTGAATTTAATAAGGAATTGGTCTCCTTATTACTTTAGGGATTTAGTATCATATTCCTTCCTTCTCAAGGACTCCGGGTAAATTAGGTTTGATCAGGATTAGGTTTTGTATCCCTATAAATATATTGTGACTACCACCATAATATTTGTACACCCAAAGGGAGAGAGTTAGGATATCAAGAGAGATCACAAAATATTGTATAGGAGGGGGCCGGGGGCCTAGGAGAGCCATAGGGGCCGATCCTACAACCCGGTATGATCATGTTTGTGCATTCTTGGGGAGAGATAATAATATGTAGGAGAGAGTTGTTCATGGGAGAGTATACATACTAGATCTGTGTGAGTGTATATGTAAACTGTAACAATCAACATATTATTATAGTGATATCCTGGCTTGGGCCTCCGGATGTAGCCACGTGGGGGTGGTGAACCGGGTTAACAAATCATGGTGTTCTTGTTCTTTCATATTATTATTTCATGTGTTGATTTATTTCTCCATATTGATGACTGCTAATATGGGCTAGTGGATGAGGGGCAGGCGGGCGCTTGGAGAGAGTTAGGATATCAAGAGAGAGCACAAAATATTGTATAGGAGGGGGACGGGGGCCTAGGAGAGCCATGGGGGGCGATCCTACAACTCGGCATGATCATGTTTGTGCATTCTTGGGGGAGAGATAATAATATGTAGGAGAGGGTTGTTCATGGGAGAGTATACATACTAGATCTGTGTGAGTGTATGTATAAACTGTAATAATCAACATATTATTATAGTGATATCCTGGCTTGGGGCCTCCGGATGTAGCCACGTGGGGGTGGTGAACCGGGTTAACAAATCATGGTGTTCTTGTTATTTCATATTATTATTTCATGTGTCTATTTATTTCTCCATATTGATGACTGCTAGTATGCGCTAGTGGATGAGGAGATCCCCCTAATTCCCCAACAACTAGTATCGTATCTTTGATTCGAGATCTAGGGGAGATCCAAGGTGAAGAAAAGTGACAACAGATTTTCGTGCAGTGCACGTGCAGAATTCGTGCAATGCACGTGCAGGCTCGGTGGAGCACACGTGCAGATTTCGTGCAATGCAGCTTCTTCATGTGGAAGATGTGTAGGGATATGATTGAAGAAAGACACGTTCCAAATAGGTCAACGATCGTGCGGAAGATCAGAAAGTTTGAAAAGTTCATTTGTTTCTAATGAGATCTGCAGAAATTCGAGGTGAAATTTGGAGACGCAAAGATCAACAAGGATCTGGAGGTGTTCAAGGGATCTTGGGGCAGTCAAGGTGATTGGAGAAAAAAATGAAAGAAGAGGAGGAATGCATCAGGCACTTGTGTAAGAAACCGACGATGCAAAGGTGAGTGGTATAAGCCGGTTAGACCACGTGGGAAGAGGAGGACTTCTCGCAAACGACGGATGGGAGATTGGAGGATTTTGTACTCTACCGACAACATCAATTTCGTTCCGGGTGAGAGCAAGAGGCGTAAAGACCGGCCTATTGGTGTAAAAGTGAGAGACATCAATAGGTGTGTTAGGGTGGAGAGGTGACAATGTGTAGCTGATCAACAAGGAGACAGTCACAAGTACCTAACAGAGAGCGATAAAAAGACCACAAGAATACAATGCAAGAAGCAAGGTGTGTCTGAGTTTCACGGGGAGTATTGCAAAGGGAGTGGATCTAGGAGGGAGAAAGAGAAGTTAGTCTTGCAAATAAATCAAGGTAGAAGTTGATTTGGGTAGGCAAGAAGGATCTAACACGGAGAGGTTGAAGCGTCGCTTTGTTTCAACTCGCCCTATTATTTGGGCGTGTGGTTTCATGGTGGAGGAGCGTGGAGGCTTATCATCATCAAGGAGGAGCTTGGTGTTACAATGGTGGTGTAAAAATATTTGGTGGTTCATTCTCTGGTGGGAGTTTGATAGGAGTATGTCACAATGGTGGTTTATGTCTCCAGGTGGGAGATTGTTGGGATTGGATACAAAACAAAGGAGATGATCAAAATCGAGGAGAAGATGGAGCAAAATCGGAGGAGCAGGCGGGCGCCCTGTGAGGGGCAGGCGAGCGCTTACCTTGTATGAATAGTGCACGTTCTCTGATTGACAGCAGGCGGGAGCCTGGTGAGGGGCAGGCGGGCGCCTGGTGGTCCGAACAGTTGAAGATGACGCGGGTAGGAGTCTGAAGTTAATAAGGAATTGGTCTCCTTATTACTTTAGGGATTTAGTATCATACTCCTTCCGTCTCAAGGACTCCGGGTAAATTAGGTTTTGATAATGATTAGGTTTTGTATCCCTATAAATTTATTGTGACTACCACCATAATATTTGTACCCAAATGGAGAGAGTTAGGATATCAAGAGAGAGCACAAAATATTGTATAGGAGGGGGCCGGGGGCCTAGGAGAGCCATGGGGGGCGATCCTACAACCCGGCCATGATCATGTTTGTGCATTCTTGGGGGAGAGATAATAATATGTAGGAGAGTGTTGTTCATGAGAGAGTATACATACTAGATCTGTGTGAGTGTATGTGTAAACTGTAACAATCAACATATTATTATAGTGATATCCTGGCTTGGGGCCTCCGGATGTAGCCACGTGGGGGTGGTGAACCGGGTTAACAAATCATGGTGTTCTTGGTCTTTCATATTATTATTTCATGTGTTGATTTATTTCTCCATAGTGATGACTGTTAGTATGGGCTAGTGGATGAGGAGATCCCCCAAATTCCCCAACAAGTATCTTATAAAAAAACAATGAATAGTAATATGCATAATTTATCAAAGACAAAGGGATATTTGGTTAAAAAAATACATTTTAATATGCATATTTCATAAATTAATTATTTTATTCTCATATTATTAAATAATAATTTTTAGAATATATAAATTTAATAAAACAAAAGATAGTTCACAACTTTCATATTTTATATTTTACTTCTACTAACCCCGTGGCAAGACAAGAATTATTTTGACTTCCCAAACTATAATACAAAATAAAATTAAAATTTTCAACAAATAAAATTAAAATTTTCACTTTTTAAACTTACATAAACTTTCCGTCCGTCCGGGCAGGCGTGAAGTTTATGTTATTGGTAGTTAAGCGAAATCCTTAAATTAAATTATTTGGAAGGAAGTTTTGCTTGACACGGGTCTCGATGAGCGAAAAATGGGTTTTCCCTGCCTCTTCTATAGGGGAAAATCATTTACTTTGAGACTCGTCTCACATGTGAGCCTCTCACACAATTTTTTTTTGTCATTATTTGAGGAAGTCTTGTGTGAGACGGTCTCACACATGAGACGGATCTCGATGAGAGAGGACATGGGCTTGCCCCGCCCGCCCCGCGCGTAAGGGGCAAACCATTTACTCTCTCAACGAGACCCGTCTCATGCGTGAGACCGTCTCACACAAGTTTTTGTCTCACTATTTTTTGGGGGAAGGTGAGTGATTTTACAATGATAATTGGGGGGAAATATAGATTTATGCCCTTGTACTTAGGTCTAATATGCAGATATGCCTTTATACAAGTTAATTGCTATATTAGACCTTGTACTTAAGAAAAATGTGTGAAGATTAGGACTCCGTCATCTTTTCGTCAAATTTTTAACGGAGTCGCTGACGAGGCTGCTTATTTGGCTATTTGATGAGCACACGTGGAAAAAAATCGCTAAATAGACATGTTGATAAAAAAAAAAAAACGACGTCGTTTTGTTGATAATAGAAGGAAAAAAAAAAAAAAAGAACACAAAATAATTTTTTTTAAAAAAAAAAACACATAAAGGGGTCTTCTTCTTCTCCCACTTTACACCCGCCATTCCCTTCTTCCTCCACCCAACTCCCGTCTTCAAGTACCCGGCAATCTCCACTACCGCCACCACCGCCATTGTCTACCAGCAGAAATTGAATAAAATCTTTCAAGAATCAACACAAGAATAACCAAAATCTAAACCCTAAATTCACAATCAGCAGTCTGCAATTCGACGTATATCTCGCCCCAAGATCAACACAACAATCCATCATCATTGAAGTAGACTTCGACCACCAACGACAATGAACCCAAACCCGAACCAAAACCAGAGATCTTTCTCAGCCGTGTTAGGATTTCCGACGACTTGGTGGCTTAGTCGGAGTCAGAAGCTGTTGTACAGCGATACGAACTTGATAAACGTGGCTTGTTTTGTCATATTAGGGACAGTAAATTGGGTTTATGATAGAATTAAGTTTTGAAATTATGATTGTATATGAGGACGATTTGGTGTTAAGAGGAAGAAAGGGTAGAGTTTTCTCATTTATTTGGGGGAGAATTGGTCGTACAACCCTTGTCTATGTCCCAATATTTTGTGCGGGCTTGGTGCATCATTCTGCCAGCTAGATTTAGGATCTGAAAAGGGTAGGGGCTGGCCGGAGTTTGAAATAGCTGGAGGAGACATGGAAAGGTGAGTGATTGCTTAATAAAGTGGGGGAAGATGGCAAAAAAAGATCAAATTTTTAATGAAAATTTCAACATCAAAACGACGTAGTTTTGAAACCATTATACTTAGCAAATTCCACATAGGTAATTTTTTTTTGCCACATAGTAAGCCAACTAGGATGCATAGTCAACCATTTCGTTAGAATTTGGATGGAAAAATGACGGAGTCTTAATTTCCACACATTTTTTTTTAAGTATGGGGGCTAATATAGCAATTAACTTGTATAAAAGATAATTACATTTTAGACTTAAGTACAGGGGCATAAATCTATAGTATCCCGATAATTGGGCTCATTCTAGAACCACCGACTAAAACTAACCGGAACAGTTAACTATTAACGATATATAATCCATCCGTCCCAGAGTAAGAGTCATATTCCAAAAATGAACAAAGAATCTTTACTATTCATCCCACTCATTCTCTCTCTTACTTTACTTTTACACTCACAACACCAATCAACTTACTATTCCCTCCCACTCATTCTCTCTCCTACTTTACTTTTACACTCACAGCACTTACATTACTTCCATAATTTCTTAATAAGCGTGCAAATGGGGGTAGGACTCTTACTCTGGGTCGGAGGGAGTAAGTCTTTTCCCACTTGGCTGGTCCAGAAAAAACCCATGTGCAGTTAAGAAATTATAAATGGACCCACCAAATAGTATTGACTGTCATTCTGTCAATTCAAAATCCCAAGGGGCCAGACAAATAGGCCCACAAAATACAGGGTCCATTATGGTCTAGGGTCCAGTCATATTCATGGGCCTACTAAACATGGAGTGACAAAAAGCTAAAAGCAATTTTATAAAGAATCGTGGTATGTGTGCCTTATTTTTGTGAAATGTTTTTTTGATTTCTATAAAGTAGCAAACATAATTGTGGGGACTATCAAGTCCATTTCTTTGATTTGTCTTTCTAAAATCATACGAGTAGTAGGCTTTTCATCGAATGGTGTGACAAGGTTTTTCATTATTTGAATGATAATTAGATAATTTTGTGTTTCAAAATAAATGTTTGTTTTCTAATATAAAGTTTTTTTTTTTTTAAGAAAAAGGAAAGCTGTAATTATAAATAAAGACTTTCTTGAGTAAATGAAATGATAAATATCACATGAACCAAATTAATTGAACGAGACAGAATTATATCTTTTAAGCAGAGGCTTGTGTTGGACACAATCTCCGCAAGAAGATATTGTCTCAAGCTAGTGCTAATGGTTTGCAACAATCTTCTTTAAGATTCAATGACTTTACAATTACTAATAAAAGCACTTCAAATAACGAATTCAGTGAACTAATTGATGTTTCAAAAAGACTTGAAGAACTCAAGTGCAACAAAATGATTTTGATTCTAACAAATGTTTTATGAATTTTATTGAATTCTCTGACTGAATCGTTAATCCAGATAGATCTCTACCTGAATTTTTTAATTTATAAACAATTACCTCCATTATTGAAGGTATTTCCGATGTCATACATGTTTGGTGTTTAGAATGTCAATCCTAAGGGTCTATTTATAGATGCTGAAGAAGGGTTAATGACAATTTAGACCCTGAAGTATAGTACCACCCTTCCAATCGAACCCTGAGAGTCTTTTTTCGCCAATTTAAGCCTTGAGGTAAAAAATGTTCGCCACGTTAGGCCTTATTGACGATTTTCGTCAGAAAAGTCAGTTAAAGGACCTAAATGAAAAGTTTAAACTTTGTAAGGCTAAAAATCAAAATAATTATTTTTTATGCCAAAAATCAAAATAACTATTAAAATATTGAATAAAAAGATTTTGAAAATATTAAGTAATAAAAAATAAAGAGAATCAATAAATAAATTTTATTTTATTTTATAAACATAATAAATCTTTTTTCACACGTACCAAAAAAGATTTCATCAAAAAGAAGTCATCAAATAAATTAAGGCATTAAAGTATTTATTTTTTATCACCCACTCAATTTATAATTTTCTTTTATTCAATATTTATTATTGATATTAAATTAATAAGAAAACAATTTTTTGAAAAATAAATATTAAATACTCCCTCCGTCCCAAACTTTTGGTTACTAATTTCCTTTTTGGGCGTCCCATACTTTTGTTTACTTACCCAAAATGCTCAATTTTCTCGTTCCTTCCCACTCACAACAACTATCCACTATTTCATTTTCTCTCTCCTTCTCACTCACACCACCTACTTTTTTCATAATCTCCGCGCATTCAATTTTGGTAACCAAAAGTTTGGGATGGAGGAAGTATAAGACAAGTTTATCAATCTTACCTTTTTACCCCATAACACACACTAAAACACTAATTCCTCTGTTCGCTTACACATTCAACCAAATCAACCACCTCAACTTGTCTCATATTTAATATTTATTTTTCAAAAAATTGTTTTTTATTAATTTAATATCAATAATAAAAGATTGAATAAAAGAAAAATATAAATTAAGTGGATTATAAAAATAAATACTTTAATGTCTTAATTTATTTGATGACTTCTTTTTGATGAAATCTTTTTTGGTACATGTGAAAAAATGTTTATTATTACGTTTGTAAATAAAATAAAATTTATTTATTGAGTTTATTTATTTTTTATTATTTAATATTTTCAAAATAATTAAAAAACCCTTTTATTCAATATTTTAATAATTATTTTGATTTTCGGCATAAAAAATAAATATTTTGATTTTTAGCCTTACAAAGTTTAAACTTTTCATTTAGGTCCTTTAACTGACTTTTCTGACGAAAATCGTCAAAAAGGCCTAACGTGGCGAACATTTTTTACCTCAAGGCCTAAATTGGCGAAAAAAAGACTCTCAAGGTTCGATTGGAAGGGTGGTACTATACTTCAGGGTCTAAATTGTCATTAACCCGCTGAAGAATTGCATGTGCTTTTTATTAAATAGTCATCGATCTGCCCCTTTTCAAGGAGACGCGACTGAAACAAGTGATTCACATCCCCGATCCAGTACGAACGATTGTGTGTATCTAGGGGTCACTGATCCGCACCTTTTCAAGGAGACACAGCTGAACCAAGTGATCCAGACCAGTCCCCAATCCAATCAGTCGTTCAACGCGCTCCATCTTATCGTTGTAAGGACCGCGACCACCACGATCACTCTCCACATTAGTATGATATTGTCCGCTTTGGGCCTAGCCCGCACGGATTTGTTTTTGGGCATCCCCCAAAAAAGACCTCATAGTAATAAAGTGGGTGGGTGCTCTTATATACCTTGCAATTGTTTGCTCAATTGCCGATGTGGGACTTTGGGTTGCACCCCAACAAGCCTCGATTCGAGCATAACCAAGTCTGCGACCAACTAGCTTAGATCAAACCGTCTGACATATACTGAGCCAACTAGCTAGCTGAGCCGATCAAAATGAATGATCCTAACGATGCGATTGTATAAAGTCTGCCCTAAAGCATCCATCTAATGCACTCTTAGCGCCATGCGCCTGCGGGCTCAGATGGCACTGCCCCATCCTCGCATCTTGCTAAGTTCAACTTAAAGTGTAACATATTATTGTTACCTCATTGGAATGGAATATATTAAATGATGTCATTCATTAACTTCTTTCATCATTGTGGGATTGTGGGATATGCTATTCCATGTCCTCAAAAACCAATGCTAGGCTTACAAAAAATGTTTACAAAATGAATATACACAATGTGGTGGTGATATTTCATTGGCCACATCGATAGTGGATCCGGCACACTTCAATTAAAAACAACAACACAATTATGACACCTCATTTTGTAGACAAAATTTTGTAGCCATCTTTTGTAATTTTATTATTTCTAGTTCCCAAAAACTCTTCAATATATCGCTTCAAGTTGCATACTTTTAACATTAATATCCATTCGCAAAGGGCTTGTGCCCAAGCGGCATCTTGAGCAGGTTTAAGTCTCTCCGTCGTAGAGGTCTTGGGTTCGACTCCCCCTGCTGGTTAGAATTGAATTAGGTGGTTTAGGATTTCAAAAAAAAAAAAAAAACATTATTTTCCATTCAATCCAAATTTATTTTGAGAAAATAAATAAATCATCTTAACTTTGGAATTTTTCCTCTAGGGCCCCTAGTCCCAGATTTTATTACCCATAAAACCTGGCCCAGATCAAATCCCAAATAAGGAGCTGGTCCGAGATCAAAATTCCAGAGACACCCCTGGGCTCCGTTCCAGTCAAATTAAACACCTAATTACCAAACTACCCCTCCCCAATAAAACCCTCCCCTCTCATCCCTCCCCTCACTCTCGCACCAGATCCACACACACACTCTCTCTCTCACACACAAACACACACTCTCTCTATCTCTCTCTTATCCGGCGTCGATCACGTCCCCGACACCCTCATACCGATGTTACTCCTACTTCCCCTCCGGTGGAGTCTTCCGATCGTCGCCGACGATTCTTCAGATCGATCCTCCGTCTCTAGATCTGCTCGTACCTCTCTCTCTCTCTATCTCTCTATCTATCTCTCTCTTTCTCTCCAGATCTGCTCCTCGATGAAGGAGCATTCCGACCAGATTTAGAGTAGATGTTGATCATGCTTCACTCTGCTTTACCACTCTCGCCGGCGCCTTCAAATTTGGACCAGATCTGTTAAGATTCCATCTCCACAGCTCGTCTTTTCCGGCAACATACCAACTCAGGCGATAAGATCTATAACTCAGGCGAGAAAACCAACTCAGGCGAGAAAACCAACTCAAGCGGTGGTGGTGGGATCAGTCGGGTGTTGCAAGATGGGTGCTGTTATGTGGAGAAGGCTGATGCTAAGCCTTCACCTATTCCATTTTTCGCAGCCGGGATCAGCTCGGTAATTTATTTCATTGGTTCTTGAGTATATGTAATTTGTTAATGTGTATATTTTTGCTTGTCTAATTGGTACCCCAATGATGGAATTTAGTCGAAGTTGTATTGGTTATTTAGTATGGATCCCATGATTCCGAATAGTAAATAAAGTTATAAATTAGTTTTGGCCAAATTCAAAGTGTTTAGTTATGGATTCTGTGTGTTGTAAACATAATCCCATAAGTGAGGTTTATGGAAATGGAGTTTGTGTTACGAAAAGCTAAGAGGAAGTTTATTTATTTATCAGAAAATTAACATTATTCTTTTACTAGTGTTTTGGCGAAGTATTTGTGTAATTTTGTGGATTCTTTTTGTTGGATTTATAATTTTTATAGATGATTTATTAGCCGATTTTTCGAATACCATTTTTTCTTGTACTTATAACTTATGAGATTGTCGTTGCATGGTGCTGATTATGGAGTTGGTTGAGTTTGTCTTTTGTATATAAGACTTTCTATGGTTAAAAAGGAAAATGTTAAGAAATAAGACTTTTGGTCTTATGAACACGTTCAATGAGACTTTAGTCTTAAGAACATGTTCAAATGAACACGTTCAATGAGACTTTAGTCTTATGAACATGTTCAATGAGACTTTAGTCTAATGAACACGTGTTCAATGAGACTTTAGTCTTATGAACAGGTTCAATAAGACTTTATGTTATGAATATGTTCAGATGAACATGTCAAATAAGATTTTAGTCTTATGAACAGGTTTAATAAGACTTTAGTCTTATGAATACAGGTTCAAATGAAACATGTTTCAATGAGACTGAAAAAATGTCTTATAATACACATTAATCTATTGATAAGAGCAAAGTCTTATGAACAAGTTTAATAAGACTTCAGTCTTATGAACAGGTTCAATGAGACTTTTAACATGTTCAATGAGACTAAATGAGACTTTTCAATCTTATTCATTAGAGCAAAATCTTATGAACAGCTTCAAATAAGACTTTAGTTTTATGAACATGTTCATAAGACTTTTTGACTGCTGTTTGACCAAGTTTGACCAAAAACATTATAATTTTCTTTAAGAAAATGGAAAAAGTGAAGCTTTTGACTTTTATGTGTTAGTTATAAGAGTTTGACTGTTGTTTGACCAAATTTGACCAAATAAATTATTATATTTTTTTTAAAAAAATGAAAAAAGTAAATTTCTTAACTCTTATATGATAATTATGTGTAAGTTATAAGAGTTTGACTGATGTTTGACCAAATTTGACAAAAAAAAATTATTATTTTTTTTTTCTAAGAAAAGTGAGATTTTTGACTCTTATGTGTTAGATATAAGAGTTTGACTGCTGTTTGACCAAGTTTGACAATAATATATATATATATATATATATATATATATATATATATATTATTTTGTAAAAAATAAAAAGAGTAATTTTTTTTAACTCTTATATGATAATTATGTGTAAGTTATAAGAGTTTGACTGCTGTTTGACCAAGTTTGACAAAAAAAATTATTATTATTTTCTAAGAAAATGGAAAAAGTGAAATTTTTGACTCTTATGTGTTAGTTATAAGAGTTTGACTGTTGTTTGACCAAATTTGACCCAAAAAAATATTATTTTTTTGTTAAAAAAATGAAAAAAATATTTTTTGTAACTCTTATATGATAATTATGTGTAAGTAATAAGAGTTTGATTGCTGTTTGACCAAAAAATTTCCTATTTTTTGTAAAAAAATGGAAAAAGTGATTTTTTTTTTAACTCTTATGTGTTATTTATAAGAGTTTGACTGTTGTTTGACCAAGTTTGACCAAAATGGCAAAAAAAATTATAATTTTTTTTGTAAAAAATGAAAAAATTAATTTTTTGCAACTCATATATGATAATTATGAGTTAGTTATAAGAGTTTGACTGCTGTTTGACCAAGTTTGACCAAAAAATTTATTATTATTTTTGTAAAAAATGGAAAAAGTGATTTTTTTTTTTTTGACTCTTATGTGTTAGTTATAAGAGTTTGACTGAGTTTGACCAAATTTGACCAAAAAAATATATTATTTATTTGTAAAAAAATCAAAAAGTAATTTTTTTAAACTCTTATATGATAATTATGTGTAAGTTATAAGAGTTGACTAAAATTTGACCAAAAAAGTAAAGTTGGGAAGAGATATGAGGGTATTTTAGTCTTCTTAGATCGTTTTGCTAGTGAGGAGTGTATGAGGAATTTTCAATCTGGATTTTCTTTATTTGGGTTTGAATCTAGGCTCAGGGGCCCTAGAGTCCAAGACCCCTTAACTTTCTCCAAATGTAGATTATAATCATGCAACATAGTTTCACTTGCACAAAATGAAATCACATGAAATTTTTGGTCCAAATTTGCCAAACACCATTTCCTCAAAACCTATTATCCAATAACTATTCATAACATGTCCCCAAGGAGTGTTCCAGTAGTAAAGCCAAACCTTATACTTGGTGAGTGCTAGGGTTCGATCCCTCTCCTCGCCTCTTTCTGACGTGAACATCATAAAAAAATAATCTGTTCATAACCTAATTGATGTTCATTTTATATATGCAAATAAGTAAAACACTCGTTAGCAAGTCAAATACGATCCCTATTTATTATAGGACAAATGGTTTATTTTATTTTGCTTCAAAAAGTCTATTATAATAAATAGCAAACATACTTACGTACCTAGCTCCACCATCCTCTATACTTATCTAATTAACAAACTTATAACAAAATGTTCAACAGTGCGTAAATAAGACAAATACAATCCAAAAATAATTATTTATGATTCAAAATAAATGTACAAATTTACCCTTAATTAAAAACAAATTTAAAAATATCTTTTGAATAGAGGTTTTTTTTTTCTTTTTCGAAAGATCTTTTGAATAGAGTTGAATTCATCAAATGATGCAGCTATATTTTGGAACTAATGGGTGAGGCTAAATATTTAGAGCAGATGAATTTCTTGTTTTCATTCATTAAAAAAGAAAATTTTATTTTGAAAATGTTCCAATATTCTTGCTATACACTTTTAGTTTTTATGATTTTCAAGTACATAGTAAAATATGGGAACAAAAATTAATACAAAAATAATTAAAATAAAGTTCTTCGAAAAATAGACATTTGGGGGACACTTTGTTTTTCAAAATAATCATTTATTTTGGACGAATATAGTACTTTAATATCAATAGACTTTGATATCCTTTGTTATATTTCACCCCTCCCAGTTTAAAGTTTTTACTTTTTTTTGTCTGTTACAAAATACGGAGTAAATTTTTTAGTTGTTTTATTACTTAAAATAGATAACAAGACTCACTAATTAATTTCACAATAAAAAATTTCTACCCATTTTCTCTCTCCTACTTTTTTTTTATATTCACAATATTTTTTTTTTTGTAATTTCTGTACTAAGTCAAACTCATAATATTAAATTGAAATTGAGGGAGTAAGTGGTACACCCTCCCGGACTAAGGTTCTTAGTTTGACTTTACACAGAAATTAAGAAAAAGTACATGTTATAAATATAAAACGTAAAGTATGAGAGAGAAATTATCTGAACAGTTTTTATTGTGAGATTGATAATTGAGTCTCATTATTCATTTTAAGTAATAAAGCAACTAACAACATTTAATCTGAAATAAATTAAAAAAATAAAATAAATTTTTAATCTAAAACGAAGGGAGTAATATACTTATACTTTTCTTATTGGGTGAGGAAGAACTTTTCTTGATGCATGTATGGTACCCATTATAAAACATAAATATAAATAGAATTATACTTTTCTAATTGGGTGAGGACGAACTTTTCTTGATGCATGTATGGTACCCATCATAAAATATAAAATAAATAAATATAAATATAAATATAAATATAAATATAAATATAAATATAAATATAAATATAAATATAAACTGAATTAAATTCAAGCCTAACGTTGAGACTTAGAAGACACACGTCTCTATGAGTAACTTTTGTGGAACTTTAGATGATTAGATCTCTTTTTCTTTTTGACATATGTTGGAACAATTTGTGATCCCCGAATACCACACTCATATTCAGAATAAGATTGAGGAAAGAGATGAAGGCGGAAGCGAATGTTACCTGTTGAATCCATCTTGATGTTTGTAGGGAGAAGTAAGAAGAAGAAGAAGATGTAGGGGAATGGATCTTCTAAATGATGAATGTCTTCTTTAATCTCTCAAGTACTTCCAATGAAGAGAATTTAGGAGAGAATATAAGAAAATGTAGTAGTCTTAAGGGTTGATGGAAGACCCTTTATATAGTAGACTTGGTGAGATTTCATTTAGGGACCACACTCTTTCAAGCTTTAGCAATGTTAATTTACCATTTTTACCCATCATAAATAGATAAATTACATTTCAAGAATTCTACACATTTATTTACTTTTATTTACTACACTTTATATTAACATTATAATTATGATTTCACAAATGGAACATTAATGACTGTTGTGCAAGCCATGTTCTAACAATCTCCCACTTATGTTGCAAAACAAAGTCTTTCCTTTAAAACCATAAATATAACACAAATGACAACCCTTATGTGCGCACTTTATTGTCATTTATAACAATCTCGTCCATTAGTCATCCAAGTATAAGGACTAAAGGGGCAATCGTTGTAATTGATTCACAACTAAATCCACAATAATCACGTATACAAATCCAACTAAATGACATAGATCAAAAGTGTAGATGTGTAGCATGGAATAATGAATATATACATATTCTTCCAACTAGTCCAACTTAACCAAATGAGATCAAAAAACTTTAAATAAGAGAACAATTAATGAAAGGACAACACAAACTCCCACTATACCAAATGTTATCAAGATCGTTACACCCATGTGAAACACTGAAGATAATAACGCTTTCATAAACGGATCCTCTAAAATGGAGTTTGTTTCTATAAGTTGTATTTTTTTGTTCATTTTCCTTTACAACAAGAAACTTAATGTCTATATCCTTCAGACTTTGATGAACTCTTGTCGTTGTAAGACTGCCGCCTGATTGTCACAATAAATCTTAAGAGGTCTTTCGACACTTGTTGACAATTGGCAGTCCTTTAATAAACTTATGCAGCCATATAATTTAACTAATGTCGGAATACCTAATGATCTCAAGATGATCCGACTTCAAATATAGGCATGTAGTTCTTTAGTGTTTTGTAAATATTTTTATCATTCTTTTGGCTGCTGCATAATGTTCTCTCCCGGATTGCTTTGGTATTGACCAAGCATCCCAACAATAAATATAAGACTTACGCATACATTAAGCTTCTTTACTGCTGATGTATAAGGGATATTTTCAACATACTTGGATTCAAAATTACTTTTAGGACACTGTTTGAGACTTTTAAACTTGTCTCCTTTAAAATTAGGGGTGTCAAGTGATTTACAGTTTTGCATGCTAAACCTTTTGTAATACCTTTTCCATATAGGTCTTTTGTGGTAATCCTAAAACACCTCATGAGCGATCATGGTGAATTTGGATTCTTAATACAAAGATGCCTTACGAGGATCTTTCATTTCAAACAAAAAATTTCTTAGTTTCCTTAAGAAGGTTCATATCATTACTAGCAAGCAAAATATCATTCACATATAAGAGAAAAATTATAAATTTACTCTCACTGAACTTATGGTATACACAATCTTAACCAAGATTCGTTTCAAAACTAAATGAAAGAAGAACTTGATTAAGTACCATTGACGAGAAGACTAGTTTGAGCCCATAAATGGATTTCTTAAGCTTACAAACTAACTCAGTGTCTCCATTGAGAAAAGCTTTCTTTATATCCATTTGATGAAACTCAAGATCATAATATGCTACTAGTGCCATAATGATCCTAAAAGTTATTTTAGAAGATACCGGGAAATGTTTCTTTATAATTAATGTCTTCCTTTTGAGTAAAATCTTTAGCAACTTAGACGGGCTTAATATCTTTCCATATTACCTTGTGAACCTTTTGGTTTTAAAGACTAATTTAATCCCAATAGGTATCACATCTTTAGGTAATAGGACAAGATCCCAAATGTTGTTATTTTTATAGATTTTAACTCTTCATATATGACATTAATTAACTTTATGAGAATTAGGACTATTAATGGTTTTATGGAAGGTGAGAAGCTCATCTCCCACTAAACCTAAGTGTCCTTCATTCTCGGCAAGATACACTTTATAATTATCCGGAATAGCACTTGTTCTTACTCTATTGGATCTCCTTAAGGGCACCGGTTCTTCCTTATTTTGAGGTTGTTGAATTTCCTTTTATAACCAACATTTCCATGTTGTTCAATATTTATGGGGAATCATTATTTTGAATTGTATGTTCCTTTTGAATTTCAGGTACAAGTACTTGATTTCTAATTGGAACTAAGGAAAAAGGTATAGAATGGATGCCTCTTCCTCTTCAAATTCAAAACTATTCCTAATTTCCCCTCTAAATTCAACATCCTCAAAGAACCTAGCATTTCTCGTTTTAAAAGGTTATAGTTTTCGGGTTGTAAATTTTATATCCCCTAGATCTCTTGGCATATGTTGGAATAGAGGACCAACCGGGTTAGATTTCGGAGTAAAAAGGGAGAAAATCGTCGGAGCAGGCTGACGCTTTGGGCGGCCGCCCAGGGTGATGATGGGCGACCGCCCACTTTATCAGACTGAACGGCTCGGAGGAAATCCAGAGTGGGCGACCGCCCGGGCAAGCAGTGGGCGCCCGCCCACTAGTCGGGATGGGAAAATTCCGGGTTCGATTTTAGGCCAATTTCAGGGTTCCTTTGTCTATCTAGGGTTAGGTTTGTATTCCTGGGCACATATTTAAGTAAAGTTCCGCCCCTAAACTCATTGTAACTTCAGAATAACATATTATAGTGCAAGATCCTGGCTTGGTAGTGCCCCCAGACGTAGTCAAACATATTGACAAACTGGGTAAACAATTTATGTGTCTTTTGCTTTGTTATTTTCTTGTGCTTTGTTTATGTGCCATTATTTTCTTGGGGTTATTGCTTGGGTTGTGAGGGTCTAATCCACAACAGCATACCCAACAAAAAATAGCTACCAATAGTCTTAGCGTCCAGTTTTGCTCTTATTAAGCCTATAAGGCCTAGCTTCTGTTGGACAATCCCATACATGATATGATTTAAGGACGGTTTTCTTATTCGTCTATAATTCATTAGGGTTTTTATTAGTAGTAGCCTTAGAGGGAGGTCTATAGAGAATATAATTTGCGGTTTTAATGTATCGCCCATAATGAGTGAGGTAAAAGAAGTACAAGGAACATACTTATTACCATATCTTTAATGATTCTATTATGTCTCTGTTACACTTATTTATGCTAGGCGTACAAGGATTAATGTAGAGAGAGACAATCCCACACTCCTCAAAATAGCGAGCAAAAGGACCCGGACATTGTTCCTTTGAACCGTCATTCCAACCGTAGTATACACCACCATGATTGGACTTAACGTTCTTAATAGTCTTTCAAAGTTGATTTCCAACTTTGACCTTATAAGACTTGAAAATGTCCAAAACTTGAGACTTTTTCATGAAGTAAATAAATGTATTCATATTAAGAGTGGTCGTCTATGAACGTAATAACGTATTGTTGACCTTTCCATGAAGGAGTAATGAATGGTCCACAAATATCTGAATGTATTAGTTCTAAGACGCTTGATGCTCTCGAGGATACTTTTCTTTTAATGTTTGTAAATTTCCTTTATGGCATTAATGCAAAAGTCTCTTCCGGAATATCAAGTATGGTCAAGATTCCTTTAGACACAAGCTTATCAATTCTCCTCTCGGGGATATGACCAAAACGCCTATGTCATAATGAATAAAATTTCACTTGATAACTTTCGCTTTTACTTTTGGTTTCATTATTATGGGACTCAATTATTGTTTGAATAATGTCAAGTAAATAAAGATTACTTGACAAAGTACTAGTACCAATAACCTTGGAATTTAAAATAAAGATCACATATATTATTATCAAAAGAACAAGAGTAACCTTCCTTGTCTAATATTGTGATAGATATCATAATTCCTTTCAAATGATGGTACAATGAATGTATTATTAATACAAATAATACTTAGTACTTTAACAATAACCTAAAGGATCCTTATGCCTATAACTTCAACCGGATTCCTAGTTTCCATATAGATGAATTTCTTCATCTTTACTAGGTCTTCGGTAATTTAGGCAATCCTAATTAAACATCCTTATGTGATTGGTTGCACCAAAATCCAATCACCATGTATATGTAGGAATTTGAAACCAAATTAGCCTCAATACAATACAAACTAGACCAAATGATATACCTTTCACGCCAAGCGTGATACTTAGGGTAATCGAACTTCATGTTAGTGTGTTCCTTGCAAAATAAGCATTTCTTTATGATCATTAGATGATCCCTTAGACTTCTCATTACTTGAAACCACAGTTTCTTTCCCTCTTCTCTTGTCCCATGAGAAAAGGTAGATGCTAAATGAGCACATTTAGTTCTAAATCGCTTTTAACCTATCTTCCTCTTGTGTCATAAGTAAAAGTATTTCATTAATATTTCACTTATCTTTTGACAATTATAGGTCACTTCAAGGTGACCAAATTGAGGAGGAAGAAAGATCAAAACTAAATGCATAAGAATATCTTTCGATATCCCGAACTTAAGTGCTTTTAGTTTTTGTCGATAGGTGAACTATTTCTAAAATGTACTCCCTTAAATTCCCGGTACCCTTATACCTTATGGAAACAAGCTTCCTCAAGGGTATCAAGGAACGTTTCAGCATCAACATCCTCGGAGACACTGTCCAAAAGGTCTCTGGGAAAACATTCTTTATTATCATTAGGCTCACGCGGTTGGATTATTTTCACTTCTCAGCACTTAAGCAATAAGAAGTGAAACGGATCCCTTAATGCGAGTTCTAGGTCCATATAGCCCAAGATCATAATTATTTGTTTTCCAAGTTTTAAAATTAGTCCCATTTAGCATCGGAACGGTACTCATAGCAGTAATTACGGATGAAGTAATAAGTAAATCTGTTGGGTTTTTGAGAACAAAAGAATGAAAAACAAAACATAAATAAGAAACTACACAACGAATAAATGATTAATTATATCAATGAAATCCATCAATAAGGTAATTAACATGACATCAAAACTAATCTTTGGATTGCGAATTGACTCATAAATAATTACCTTAGATGACAAGTAATTTGAACAACATTTGATTAAATGCATAATCTTCCTTTGGGTAGTCTTAAGCATTTAATAAAACAACTTAATGTTCATTTTATTTGTCATCACATGAATTCTTAAGTTTAGTCAAATGTCAAGATCTTCTTTGGAAAATTCAAGTCATTCATATATTAATTTAAACATTCAAGTATGATCTCTTGTACTTTATTACCTCACTCATTATGGGCGATACATTAACATCGCAACTTAAATTCTCAATAGTGCTTCCTCTAAGACTACTAATAAAAACCCTTATGAATTATGGACGAATTAGAAACCGTCCTTAAATCATTTCATGTATGGGGTTGTGCAGAAGAAGCTAGGCCTTATAGGCCTAATAAGGGCAAAACTGGACGCTAAGACTGTTATTAGCTATTTTGTTAGGTATGCCGAGAGATCTAGGGGGCTATAAATTTTACAACCCGAAAACTAGAACATTTTGAAACGAGAATTGCTAGGTTATCTGAGGATGTTGAATTTAGAGGAGAAATTAGGAATAGTTTTGAATTTGAAGAGGAAGAGGATCCATTTTCTATACCTCTTCCCATAGTTCCCATTGGAAATTAAGGTTTATGCCTGAAATTCAAAGGGAACATACAATTCAAAATAATGACTCCCCTATAAATATTGAACAACATGAAAATATTGATCATAAGGATTAAATTCAACAACCTCAAAATGAGGAAGAACCGGTGCTCTTAAGGAGATCCAATAGAGTAAGAAGAAGTGCTATTCCGGATAATTATAAGTTGTATCTTGCCGAGAATGAAGGACACTTAGGATTAGTGGGAGATGAGGCTCTCTTCTTCCATAAAGCCATTAATAGTCCTAGTTCTCATAAGTGGATCAATGCCATAAACGAAGAGTTAAAATCTATGAAAGACAACGACGTTTGGGATCTTGTTCCATTACCTAAAGATGTGAAACCTATTGGGTGCAAATTGGTCTTTAAGACCAAAAAGGATTCACAAAGTAATGTATAAATATATAAAGCTTGTCTTGTTACTAAGGGATTTACTCAAAAGGAAGGCGTTGATTATAAAGAAACAATTTTTCCGGTATCTTCTAAAATACTTTTAGGATCATTATGGCACTAGTAACATATTTTGATCTTGAGCTTTATTAAATGGATATAAAGACAGTTTTCCTTAATGGAGATATTAATGGTAACTGATTTGGATCAAACTATTCAATTAGTTTGTAAACTTAAGAAATCCATTTATGGGCTCAAACAAGCTTCTCGCAAGTGGTACTTAAAATTTAATCAAGTTATTATTTCATTTGGTTTTGAAATGAATATTGGTGAAAATTGTATATACCATAAGTTCAGTGAGAGTAAATTTGTATTTTGGTCTTATATGTGGATGATATTTTGCTTGCTAGTAATGATAGAACCTTCTTAAGGAAACTAAGATATTTATTTTCCCGAAATATAAGGTCTTGGTAAGGCATCTTTTGTATTAGGAATCCCTATTCACCGTGATCGCTCACGAGATGTCTTAGGATTATCACAAAAGGCCCATATGGAAAAGGTATTACAAAATTTAGCATGCAAAACTGTAAACCACTTGACACCCCTAATTTAAAAGGAGACAAGTTTAGTCTCAAACAGTGTCCTAAAGGTAATTTTGAATCCAAGTATATGGAAAATATCCCTTATGCATCAGCAGTATGAAGTTTAATGTATGCGTAAGTCTTGCATTTATTGTTGGGATGCTTGGTCAATACCAAAGCAATCCGGAAGAGAACATTAGGTAGCAGCCAAAAGAATGATAAAGATATTTACAAAACACTAAAGAACTATGTGCCTATATATTTGAAATCGGACCATCTTGAGATCATTAGGTATTCCGATATTAGTTAAATTATATGGCTGCATATGTTTATTAAGGGACTGCAAATTGTCAACAAGTGTCGAAAGACTATTTAAGATTTATTATGACAATCAGGCGACAGTCTTATAACAACAAGAGTTCATCAAGTCTAATCATATAGACATTAAATTTCTTGTTGTAAAGGAAAATGAACAAAAGAAATACAACTTATAGAAACAAACTCCATATTAGCGGATCCATTTATGAAAGCGTTATTGTTGGTCCCAAAGGGGCAACAAGGGTATGAAAAATGCTAGAGGGGGGGGGGTGAATAGCGTTTTAAAATTCTTTTCAAACCCTTTTACAAATCGATGGCTTATGCGCACAGTTCTCAAATAAGCTAAGTATAGCGCGCAGTGAGAGTGTGAAATGCACAGCGGAAGTTTTAAGCAGCACCTGCGCAGTAAGAAGCTGCGCAAGGATGAAAACGCACGCGCTAAGTTTTGGCTTAAAGAGTTGGATAAAATGTTCTAAGGCAATAAACAAACACAGCAGCAATAGTAGCAATCTGATAAGATCAAACAAAGCAGTAATTCAGAAATGATTAGCAGAAAGTAAATAGCGAGATTAAAGAACAAGCTATTTAATGAGGTTCGATCAATGAAAGATCTACGTCCTCTACCAAGATGGTTAGTATTGGATTTTCTAAAGGAGATCTTATTATGTGAGAGAGTTACAAGATACAACAATGAAACACAACTATCTCAAAGATCTATAATCTATGAAGAGCAAATCATAGACTAAACCGGTGTATCTCAAGAAGAAAGATCTAAATGATCAAAGCTTCAAGAGGTGTGTGTGTGTTCAGAAATTCTGGGCTCTATGAATCTATGAGATGAAGAGCACGAAGAATTCTGGTGATTTAAGGCTTAGGATCTGGGCAGGAGTTTGAAGGTATGAAGGTTGAAGGTTGATCTTGAATCTGTGAATAGTAAGCAGCAATCTTCAGAACTTCAAGGATATTATAAAGCACAAACTCTAGCAACTTGGAAATGAAGATGAGCTGGCTATTTATAGCTGAGAGCTTGAATATAGCCGTTGGAGCTCTGAGCAAGGACGATGAGCTGGCACAATATGATTGGTGCGTATGTGTCCTTTATAGTCGTTGGAGCTCTAATCAAAGTTGATGACCTGGCACAATATGATTGGTGCGCAGGTATATAGAGCCGTTGGAGACTGAGCATGAAGACCAAATTCAAAAAGCTTCTTCTAGAAGGTTGACAGCTGTCTTCATTTGAAATATATCTCTTGAGCGCGTCTCCACCGTTGGATCTGCTAAGTGTGCTTGTTTTGTCGTTTCTGCACACCTTAACACTCTTAAAAGCGTACATCTTCAAAGCGATTTCCAAGTTAGGTGATCTGAATGGATTGAACTGAGGAAGAATGCTGCGCAGGATATTCCTGCGCAGTGGTGTCCTGCGCAGCAAAGTCCTGCGCAGTAACCACTGACACTTGGATCTTCATTCCTTTCCGCTTCAAGTCCTGTGATCTAAGCCTATACTATAAAATGGACTAAGATAAAAATTGAAGTTATAAAACTTCTTACATAGGGTCCTAAAGTCCATAAAATATTAATAGGTGATGGTATCAATCAATTCTAACAAGAATAGGAGGGTTAAGAAGTAAGCATACCCAATAGTTATCATCTTCAGTGTTTCACATGGGTGTAATAATCTTGATAACATTTAGTATAGTGGGAGTTTGTGTTGTTCTTTCATTAGTTGTTATATCATTTTAAAGTTTTGATCTCATTTGATTAAAGTTGGACTAGTTGGAAGAATATGGATATATTCATTAAGTTCCATGCTACACATCTACACTTTTGATCTATGTTATTTAGTTGGATTTGTATACGTGATTACTGTGGGTTTAGTTGCGAATCAATTACAATGACTGCCCCTTTAGTCTTTATACTTGTATGGCTAATAGACAGGATTCTTATAAGTGACAACAAAGTGCACATTTGGGTTGTCATTTATGTTATACTTATGATTTTAAAGGAAAGACTTGTTTTGCAGCCCAAGTGGGAGATTGTTAGAATATGGCTTGCACTACAAGTCATTTAGCTTTCCATACATGAAATCATACATATAATGTTAATATAAAGTGTAGTTAATAATAGTCAATGTGTAGAATCCCTGAAATGTAATTTATCTATTTATGATTGGCAAAATAGTAAATCAACATTGCTTAGGATTGAATAGGTGTGGTCCCTAAATGAAGTGCCTCTTTGTCTTGTATATAAAGGGCTTACCATCAACCCTTAAAGACTACTACATTCTTTACTTTCTCTCTCAATATTCTCTTCATTATTATCTAGAAGTACTTGAGAAACTAAAGGACATTCATCATTTAGAAGACCATCTTCCTACATCTTCTTCTTCATCTAAATTCTCCCGAAAGACATCAATATGGATTCAACAGGTATTCTCGCTTCCGCCTTCATCTTCTTCCTCAATCTTATTCTGAATATGAGTGTGGCACCCTTTCAAACTTTAGCAATGTTAATTTACCATTTTGCCCATCATAAATAGATAAATTACATTTCAGGAATTCTACACATTTATTTACTTTTATTTACTACACTTTATATTAACATTATAATTATGATTTCACAAATGGAACATTAATGACTATGTTGTGCAAGCCATGTTCTAACAACATCGACTTGTATGATTGTAATCGTATGCATGTATTCCCTTTGTCCCATTTTAAAAGCCAATTTTTTTTTGAAAGGGCGTCCCATTTTTTAAGAGTTAAAATCTTAAAATGGAAAGTGAGTCTTACATGTCATACTCACAACAATTATCTACTAACTCTTCTCTACCCCGCTTTCTCTCTCCTACCCAACTATAAACACTCACAACACATCACTTATATATATATATATATATATATATATACACGTATGCTTATAGCAGTATTTTAGATTTCAAATTTTACGTTTGAATATTAAATGTCAAAGAATCTCTTGGATTGGTTCTACGTCAAGATATTGTCCCAATATTTTTCTAATAAAGCTACACCATGAAATGATAAATATATACATATTTATATTTATTTATAATATTAAATGAACTATTAATAATTATCTTTCTGAGTTCTCAAAATTACATGTAATAAAATTTGATTAATACTGTATTCTATTATGTGTTAATTAAGTTAATAAGAAATCAAAGTAGAATAAATTTTGGGACAATTCCTCTAAGGTCCCTTAACATAACAATAATGCATTATGAGGGTATGCCTTTCCAAAAACCCTATTGATGTGGCGGATTTTGTATATGTTATTTCCCTTATTTTATTATGTATTTTCATTCATTTTGATGTACTTAAACTAGATTTGATGTATTTGGGGCATTATTTATCATTTGGGCTTTTATTGTAATCCGGGTGTAGAATAGTCGTATTTATTTATTTATTTTTTCCGGATGTAATTTTTGGTGAGCCTCAAAGTCATGTCTCAAGGATCAAGAATAGTCAAAGTCAAGGCAAAGTCAAAGTCAACCGGAGCGGAGGATTATAAGACCAAACTGCAATTACTAGAAGTTGAGGTACTAGTCTGCAATTCCCGAAAGTTGGTGGACTAAAGTGAAAACATGAAGACTCCATGGACTGAATTGCAAGATGGTGAAAGTCGGCTTCATATTCCGTACATGAAGTGCAGCGGCGGCTGAGTTTGGTTTTGAATTATTTTTCTTTTTTATTATTCCCTAGTTATTTTAATTAGTGGAGAATTACATTAGTTTAGGTCATTCTTTTTCATCGAAAAACACACTACGTTCTTTCTTTTCTCTGGAGCTTTGTAACCCTCCCATGGAGAACTAAACTCCATTACTTTGGATTTGAGATCTTGATCCGGATTTTGATTTCTATTGATGTATTTATTTTTCCTAATTAATTCTTGTTCATAATCTTGCTTGTATTGATTTAGATTGATTTCTAGGGTTTGTAATTTTGGCCAATTTACTAGTCCTTTTTATTGATCTTTGCTAGATTACTCGTTTTGTGCCAGAATTAGGGTTTTCACTGTAGCATCTTCACGAATTGTGTATGTGCCCTAGCAATTCGGGAAGTAGGCGAGATTAGACGATTATCTAATTAACTTTAGAAAGCGTTCTTGATTTTAGTCTCTTAAAAACATCATCAATTAATCTTTAGACCTTTTCTGTGTCAGTTTAGGTTTAATTTTAATTAGGGTTTATAGTGAGTGTGCCACTGCTATAAACTAAACTGAAAGAAGAGACAGAGATTGAAATACATCTCGTAATCAAGTGAATAAAATTCACGGAGAAAAGAATTATCAGTGATATTAGAATTAAAATCCGGTGACAGTATCAAGTCTGAAGTTTCTTTAAATTATTGTTTCAAACACTTAGTTTATTTTTTCCGTCTTAGGAATTAATTAAAATCTCAATTAAACCCCCAATCTGGTCAAGTGACTGTTCGCAAATAAATCAAAGTAGAATAAATTTTGGGACAATTCCGTTGGAAAAATAAGTGTATTTTTGTATTATGTGAAGGAAATATGATTTATTTTCATGATAAATTTTTTGTCGAATGACAAAGTTGTTTGTGGGTTTGTGTTCTACTCCATGAGAACATTGAGATAATGTATTCATTTGTCCAATTTGGTGTTGGGATAAATGAGATACAAAGGCTTGAAGTTGGTGGGTTGAAATGGGGATATTGAGTTTATCCCACATTGGAAAGAAATGTAAAAGGAAGCTAGTATAAAAGCTTGGGCACTTGAGTAGTGTTCAAGCTTGTATGGCATAGAGGCTCTCTCTCGCGCGCAGGGGGGGTGCAAATCATGGACCCAAAATAGCTTGGACCATCGAACTCATGTGTGCACGTGACCTGCGTACACTTGTGAATGTGGGGGTGGTTCGCAAAGTAGAAAGTCCAACATCAACAAAATGGATATTTGCATAAAAGATGGTGGAGTATGTAAGTAATGAGTTTTCACTGGGTTGTCATATATTATTCATTGACATTGAATATATATAAAACCAAGATTGAAATAAATGGAAATCATGTACTGATGTCAAGTTCATGAAAAATGAACAAATGATACTTTGAGTGAAATAGATCAAAGTAAAGTGTGCATGTTAGTAAAGTCACTAGATGACTTGAAACAATCACAAAATAATGACATCAAAGCTTGATTTTACCATGAAAGAAAGTGGATTAATCAAAAATGACATGAATGGAAATGTCATAGTGTTGATTAAATCTATCGAAGATATGTTGAACTTGAAAGAAGTTTGCTAATTTGACCGTTGGATTTAAAACTTCAAGAAGAACTCCTGAATTTGCATTAAGAAAGTTATGATATAGTTCTTAAAAGTTTTGAAAAGGTCAAGAGATATGGGTTTAGCAGATGTTATCCTTGAAGTGAAACTTTCTAAGAAATCTAATGGATAATTCTTGAGAAATTAGCAATGATAATTTTGCAATGGCTCGAACCTAATATCCATGAGTCAACATCTATTGAAAAATAAAGTTGATGTTGTTTTTCAAGTTGAACACTCGAGAATTATTGGAAGTCTAGTGAATTGGTACACTAGTAGTCCTAAATGTATAGTGAGAGTACTAAGGTACTTGAGATACAATATTCGAGATCAAGGATTACTCTACACTAGACATCTATCGATATCTAAAGGATATAGTAATGCTACATGGATATCAAATATCCAAGACTCAAGGTCTACAAGTGGATTTGTATTCACATTAGCAGGTGCAGCTATATCATGGAAATCTTCTAAACAGATGGTTATAGCCAGATCCACGATGGAATCTGAGTTTATAGCTTTGGACAAATATGGGGAAAAATCGGAACGGCTACGTCATTTCTTAGAAGATATTCCAAGATGGACAAAGCAAGTGCCACCAATCTGTATACATTGTGACAGTCAATCTGCAATTGGTAAGGCACAAAGCAATATGTATAATGGTAAGTCTTGACATGAAAGTCGAAGACATAAAACCATTAGAACTACTCTCTACTAATTTGACTATGTCAAGTCAAATGATAAAACGGATCCGTTAATTAACCAAAGGGTTAAATATAGAGGTAGTTGCGAGATTAACAAGGGAATGGGTTTAAATCCTCTTGAGAAGTTAACCACGGCGGAAAACCCAACCTAGCTGACTGGAGATCCCAAGATCTAGGTTCAAAAGGGACCACCTAACCGTTAAAAGACTTGTAGCGTTACTGTGGGGATTAACCCCATACCTATTCCTTAAAGTGACATCCCGAGATGAATAAGGTTAAGCCTATGGCTTTTAATGATTCTTATGGAGTAAACCGGGTTACTTAGAAGAATCACCTATGTGCGAGAGAAGTGGGGCCGCTTCGAGGAGAATTGTGTGAGGCTCAATTCTTAGACCCTCTCATAGAACCATGCATTGTGTTCCATAGCCACAAATGGACACAACTATGAGAATTGAATTGTGTTAGGGAGATACCTGTGTAACGTATATGACTGGCTACACAAAAAGCTGACAGTTCAAGGACATCGTGTCTACTGATTAGCGAGTAGAATAAGTATACGTCTACAAGGGAAGGTTCAAAGGGCAATCCCATATCTATCCTATGCAGGTTTTCAACTGTTGGACTTTATCACCAAATTCCTCATAATTTCCTTCATGTGGGGAATTGTTAGCAAAATAAGTGTATTTTTGTATTATGTGAAGGAAATATGATTTATTTTCGTGATAAATTTTTTGTCGAATGACATTGTTTGTGGGTTTGTGTTCTACTCCATGAGAACATTGAGATAATGTATTCATTTGTCCAATTTGGTGTTGGGATGAATGAGATACAAAGGCTTGAAGTTGGTGGGTTGAAATGGGGATATTGAGTTTATCCCACATTGGAAAGAAATGTAAAAGGAAGCTAGTATAAAAGCTTGGGCACTTGAGTAGTGTTCAAGCTTGTATGGCATATAGGCTCTCTCTCGCGTGCAGGGGGGGGTGCAAATCATGGACCCAAAATGGCTTGGACCATCGAACTCATGTGTGCACGCGACCTGCGGACACGAATGTAGTACCAATTTGGCTTGTCCGTGCTAGCTCATCTTTTGCTATTATTTTTGTCTTTTTCAGTCAAAATTTTTGCACAGATTCATCCCACTGGAATGCAAACTGAACAGCCATGTTATTATCTGAAATTAATTAATGGGATTATGGATTATGTTTATCCATGTAATTATTTTTTGGATTCAAGGAATGGGTTCTCATAGTTGAGTATAAATAGATCACATCAGCAACCATTTGAGATACACGAAAAATACAGAAAAGAAACACATTTTCCAGCAATATCCACAGCACCTGTTTTGTTGCATTTTGTTCATTCCTCCTTTGGCCTCCTGCATTTGCATCATTGGTGATACTGTCCAGGCACAACCTCAATTCACCGGAGTCTCTTAGTGCAGGGAAGCATCCAGTTCGTGCGAGTTATCCTGGGAGACTAGCGTCCGACAGCAACCTCAAGCACTCACAGTGAGGGAGCGAATAAGTCTTAAGGACAGTGTGTTCAACACACGGCTCGGCACAAAACATTCAGTCTAGTTTCTGTTTATTCATTCTCCAATTTATTTATTTATTTATTCTGTAATTCGAGTTTTTTTTTTTTTGTAGAATTTTCCTAACAAATTCCTCTAAGGTCCCTTAACCTAACAATAATGCTTTATGAGGGTATGCCTTTCCAAAAACCCTATTAACCCCCGAGACAAAAATACTCATGCAACTTGCCTAAATAAGACAGAGAGAGAGAAGAAAAGAAAAATCACTGAGAGTTATCACTCATATCAATTTGAACAAGACGTAACTCTTTGATTCATATTTACAATACAACCCAAGAAAAACAAATAAACAATAAAATCTAAAATCCAACTCAAGAAATCATATTTATACATTACAATCTACATTGTTTACAATTTGAAAGAAATAAGAAATTTCAGATTATAAGGATCATCCTCTACTGAGATTTGTCGCAACAACAATTAGATAGATACCACACTGAAATTGTCCTTGGAATAATCGCAGACAAAGGGTGATATTGTGTTGTATTCGGCTTGGAATAGAATTGGAGGTGCGGCGGCTATATATATTCTCCCTCTGTTTCTAGTTAGTGTGGACCAAATTTTCGGGCACACAAATTAAGAAAAAGTAAGAGAGATAAATAATGGAAGAAGATGTTTGTGAGTATGAAAAAATAAATATGAGAGAATGAGTGGGAGGAATAGTAAATTGATTGGTGTTTGTGAGTGTAAAAGTAAAGTAGGAGAGAGAATGGATGAGAAGAATAGTAAAGATTCTTTGCTATTTTGGGGTAGTCCACACTAACCTGAGATAGACCAAAAAGGAAAAAAGTTCACACTAACCTGAGACGGAGGGAGTATAGCGGATTTGAAGAGAGCTCGTAAAAGGTGAAGTAGACTCACTAGTTTTGCAGTCACTTGGGGTGAGGATGTAAATATGCCGATTTTATAATATGTTCACCTAAGAGAATTATGGGAATATGATAATTGACCGTATGTTTAAAATATTTGGTATATCATTTGTTAAAAATAAAATTTATATCATAATACTATATTATGTCCTAATTATTACTACCTCTCTCCCTAAATGAGTGTCCAAATTTTATTTTAAGAGACATTGAAAATCTCAACTTTGTGTATAATTTGGTAGCAAAGATTCGTATATAATCTTGTAATCTCTTTTCCAAACATTTAGTTTTGCACGTATAAAGAAACCGGTGAAAATTTTTTGTAAAAAGAACATTTAGGGACAAAGTTATGTTAAAAAAAGACACTCATTTTGGGACAAAGATTTCTTGAAAATGAACACTCATTTAGAGACAGAGGGAATACTTTGATAACTAATTTAAGATCTATATTAAAATTCCTAACAACAACTCAACAAGACCTAACATAAGTCTTTTAGGACTGGTCCCGGAAAGACGCAACCAATATCAATATCAAGTTAAAAGCTTTTTAACTGAGAAATTAGTCAATTATTCTATTTAAGTGATATAGGGATATACAAACCGTTTAAAAATATATATATTATATTCCTTCCATCCCAATTTAATTTATAAATATGAGTTTGGGTACAAAAATTAAAGTAATGATTGAAAATGTAATATGTTGTGAGTGTAGATAATTGGGTAGGAAAGAAAAAATGGGGTAGCGAATAATAAGTGGGTAAGAGTTGTGACTTGTGAATATTATAAATAAGTTTTATTGTCTAAAAAGTATTTATAGAATTTCATTTCTAAATTTTATAAATTATAATAAAACGGTCAAAATAGTACTCCATCCAGACACAAATATAAACAAAAAAAATTGGGCTTTTTCTGGACCTAAAAATATAAGCAAAAATGTTGGGTTTCAATACAAAACACATTAAATGTAACTGTATTAAATACTCTGTTACCAAAAATATTCTTAATTAATTACTCATATTCAAATACAAGTGTATATTTATTACACATTTAATATGAGAATATATTACTCCATTCGTTTCATAATCATGTCGTTTTAGACTTCTTCACACATATTAAGAAATGCAATTAATACATATTAAAAAGACAGATGTGCCCCTAAAAGTATCCAA
Organism: Campanula takesimana; assembly: GCA_026119855.1. Classification (NCBI taxonomy): domain Eukaryota; kingdom Viridiplantae; phylum Streptophyta; class Magnoliopsida; order Asterales; family Campanulaceae; genus Campanula; species Campanula takesimana. The sequence goes on from JAOWBW010000703.1 coordinate 657,997, forward strand.
TTACCTAGGCATTTAAATGCATATACAAGAAATAGTTCACAATTAATGAATAAGGGTATAATAGGTAAACAAGAGTAATTCTTTCTTGGTAATAGTAAAACGTTAAATATTTTAAAACAAAAAAATTCTCCTAAAACGTCATGTATTATAAAACGGAGGGAGTAATAATTTTAACATATTTTTATTAAGAGCGACTCTCCTGTCACAGCGTGCGACGGCGCCAGGAGCCGAGCCGCCAATTATTATTTTTTTTTATTTTTTTTTTTTTTTTGCTTTTTTTTTTTGCAATCCCATTTTTTTTCCTCCCAACAAAAGTAACACTTCTTATAATGAAATGTAACACTTTTTTTCTTCAAATGTAACACTTTTTTTTTTCGAAAATGTACCACAATTTTGCTTCAATAAATTAAAGATTGACAACTAAATTAGTGTGACACTTTTATAAAGGAATGTAACACTCATTTTTTTCAAATGTAACACTTTTTTTCACCCAAAATTAACATATGATTGACAACTAAAACTAATGTTACATTTTATAAAAAATGAATGTAACATTTTTTTTTCAATTGTAACAGTTTATATTCTTAAATGTAACATTTTATATGAAATTTAACAATATTTTATTGAGAAAATAACAATTGGAATGCAAACCCATTTTTTTTGTTGTAAAAAACTGTTGTTACATTTAACAGTTTTCGTGTTACATTTTGAAGATGAATTTGTTACTTTTATCAGAACAGAGTGTTACATCTTAGCTGAAGGAGCAGCTCAAACTTTTTATGTGTAAAAAATTATTTTTTTAAAAAAAAAATCAAGCCATTTCATGACCTATGTAGTTTTATTTGTCTCGTCGAGACGAACACAATTGTATTTTTAAATTTTTTTCTGAGTTATAAATCTCACGATATAGCATTTTAAAGTTATTGGAGGTTTTTTTTTTTAAAAAAATGACACGTGTCGCGCTGGGAGTGGAAGAGGAGCTGGCGGGCGGGCTGCTCCATGGTCCATGCCCGCCGCACCTTGTGCAACGGATGCATTGAAGAATTTGTCTAATTATAAAATCAAGGGAATTAAATAAAGACAAATTCTTCAATGCATCAGTTGTACAAGGTGCGGCGGGCATGGACCATGGAGCAGCCCGCCCGCCCGACCCGCCCGCCAGCTCCTCTTCCACTCCCAGTGCGACACATGTCATTTTAAAAAAAAAACCTCCAATAACTTTAAAATGATATATCTTGAGATTTATAACTCAGAAAAAAAATTAAAAACACCATTGTGTTCGTCTCGACGAGACGAATAAAACTACATAGGTCATGATATGGTTTGATTTTTTAAAAAAAAAAATATTTTTTTTTACACATAAAAAGTTTGAGCTGCTCCTTTAGCTAAGAGTAACACTCTGTTCTGATAAAAGTAACAAATTCATCTTCAAAATGTAACACGAAAACTGTTAAATGTAACAGCAGTTTTTTACAAAAAAAAAAATGGGTTTGCATTCCAATTGTTACTTTCTCAATAAAATATTGTTACATTTCATATAAAATGTTACATTTAAGAATATAAACTGTTACAATTGAGAAAAAAAAATGTTACATTCATTTTTTATAAAATGTAACATTAGTTTTAGTTGTCAATCATATGTTAATTTTGGGTGAAAAAAAGTGTTACATTTGAAAAAAATGAGTGTTACATTTCTTTATAGAAAGTGTTACACTAATTTAGTTGTCAATCTTTAATTTATTGAAGCAAAATTGTGGTACATTTTTGGAAAAAAAAAAGTGTTACATTTGAAGAAAAAAAATGTTACATTTCGTTATAAGAAGTGTTACTTTTTTTTGGAAGGAAAAAAAAAATAGGATTGGAAAAAAAAAAAAAATTGGCGGCTCGGCTCTGGCGCCGTCGCACGCCGTGCGGCGGCCGCACAGGAGTGTCGCTCTTAAATAAATGTGACCGACGGAGTAGTTAAAGGGACGCGAAGAGAAAATATGCTACTTGTAGATAACAAAATTTGTGTGGCGGCTATAACCAAAAGGAGAAGAAAGAAGTTGGTAATTCACGTGACGTGAAGGACGGCACGCTGATTGGGCGAGTTCCACATCATTTACATACACCCCAAAAGACAGAAAAAGATGTAATCCCTCTTTTTAATTTGAAACTGTAAATTTTTTTAGGGCGAATTGCACTTTGGGCCCCAAAGTTTGGGGGTCGTTCCTATGATGGGCTCTGAAGTATCGCCGTTAACATTTTGGGCCCCAAAGTTGTCATTCTGTTAGCATTTTAGGTCTTTTAACCAGTTTTGTTAGAAAAACTCGTTAAATAGGCACGTGCCACGCACATGCCACCTAACGGAGGATAGTTTGAAATTAATTTAATTTATAGGGGGTTTACTGCACATTCTTAAATTTAATGGGCCCCAGAGATATTCTCTATCTCTCTCTCTCTAATTCCCCACTCCGGCGACCTTCCACACACCACTCCGGCGACCTTCCCCTCCCCACTCCGGCGACCTTCTCCTCCCCACTCCGGCGTTTCCTCTCCCTCCGACAATATAAAGGTTAGAAAGGTGATTGGGGATGGTTTTATGGACGAATTTATGCAATTTGGTGAAATCGGTTTTTTTGGATGTAGAGAGAGAAATTGATGAAGAAGATCAAGGAGGGAGTTGATTTTAGTGGAGGGGAGGGTGATTTAGTAGGAGAAATGGTGGTGATAAGGAGTAGGGCGGCGACGGCTATGGCAGAGGGTAGAGAGAGAGAGGCCGACGGGTTGCGAGAGAGAGATAGAGGAACTGTGAGGGTTTTTAATGGAGGGGGGACGGCGAAAATTTGGTGGGGGAGGGGTGTGTGGTGAGCCGGCAGTGAGTGCGGGGGGAAGAAGAAGAAGACGGGTAGAGAGGGGAAAGGAAGAAGACGGCGCATGAACTGAGATGCCGATTTTTTTATTTTTATTTTTTTGTTTTGAAAGATGGTGGAGCTGATTTGCTTGAAAAAATAATATTTATTTAAGGATATTAATTTAAAAAAGTGTTAGAGGAGTAGGTGTTGTGAGTATGAAAAGTAAGTAAAAGATAGAAAGTAGGGTAGATAATAATGAGTGAAAAATTGTTCTGAGTGTGAATGTGAGTCCCATTAAATAAAACATTTTCATTTTTGGGTTGTCCTAAAATTTTATTTAAAATTATTAATATTTAAAAAGTTGTTTTAAAAAGTTGGTGAGGAAAATATATTCTTTTTGCTAAATATATAAATGAGAATAATATTATTTTTGAATTCATCAAAGTAATATTTATTCATAGTTTTTTTTTTTTTAATTTGAGCAAAAAATATTTTAATATTTAAGTCCATTAAATTTTCTTTATATAAATGTTATTATTTTTTAAAAGGTTAATTATTTGAAAATTAATTTTTAATATTTAAGCCCATTAAATTTAAGAATGTGCAGTAAACCCCCTATAAGTTAAATCAATTTCAAACTATCCTCCGTTAGGTGGCATGTGCGTGGCACGTGCCTATTTAACGAGTTTTCCTAACAAAACTGGTTAAAAGACCTAAAATGCTAACATAATGACAACTTTGGGGCCCAAAATGCTAACGGCGATACTTCAGAGCCCATCATAGGAACGACCCCCAAACTTTGGGGCCTAAAATGTAATTCGCCCAATTTTTTATTTAAATATTTTATTTAGATTATTTTTTTTGAAGCAACATTTTATTTAGAATTAGAAAATATAATGAATTAAATTTATTAATATTTTTGATAGTTAGACTCATTTGTCATGTCACACTAACTTACTCACTTATCATTCTCTACCTTACTTATAATTTCCTTCATAGTAAATATCAAAAATACCTTAATTTTATACATTTTTCTTAATCTAATGCGTTATGCTTTTTCTTCTTTTGAATTTATGCTGAGACGGAAAGAGTATATTATCTCACTCATTTATATTTGCCATTTCAAATTTTTTGTTAATAAAAATAAATTTTAATTATATGTTAATATATAATATATATATATATATATATGTATGTATGTATGTATGTATATATATCTAATAACTTAATAGTTTTTTTTTTATCTTTTTTTGTTAATAAATTCTTAATACTTGCTAGTGAATCTTTTAGGGCTTTGCTAAATTTGCTAAAATAGGGGCTAGGGTTTTTTTTTTTTTTAAGAACGTACTTGCTAGTTAATGCTCCAACAGTCACGGTTTAATATTTAATAATGAGCCCGTCTCCTGTACAACGGGTGTACGGCGTGCGACGGCGCCGATCCGAGCCGGATTTTTTTTTTTTTTTGCCGAGATTTTTTTTTTTTTTTGCAACCCCAACTTTTTTCCCCCAACATAAGTAACATTTTTTTTATTCAAATGTAACACTTTTTTAAAAAAAAATTGTACCACAATTTTGCTGCAATAGATAAAGATAACATAAAGATTGACAACTAAACTAATGTAACACATCTTATAAAGGGATGTAACACTCATTTTTTCAAATGTAACACTTTTTTTCTCCGAAAATTAACATAGGATTGACAACTAAACTAATGTTACATTTTATAAAAAATGAATGTAACATTTTTTTTTTCTCAATTGTAATAGTTTATATTCTTAAATGTAACATTATATATGAAATGTAACAATTTTTTAGTGAGAAAGTAACAATTGAAATGCAAATCCATTTTTTTTTTTTTTGTAAAACTCATGTTACATTTGACTGAAAAAGTGTTACTTTTTCAATATGAAACTGTTACTTTTATTAGAACAGAGTGTTACATGTTAGCTGATGAACAACTCAAATTTTTGGTGTGTAAAAAAATATGTTTTTTTTTTAAATCAAACCATATCATGACCTATGTAGTTTTATTCTTCTCGTCAAGACGAACAAAACGGTATTTTTAATTTTTTTTTCTGAGTTATAAATCTTAAGATATAGCATTTTAAAGTTATTGGTTTTTTTTTTTTAAGGTGACACGTGGCAGCGATCTAGGAAGAGGGGAAGGTGGATCTCACCGTCGGATGTAGCATAGCAGGTCAGGCCGAGAAGCAGCGGAACCGCCGCACATGGTGCGACGGCCGCATATAAGAATTCGTCTTTAATAATCTACCATAACACGGGGAACCAAGTAGCCAATGCAATCTTAGCTTTTTCTATTTCTGTCTAGAGGTGGTCTCTTGTGAGAATACATAGATTCGTTTCATAGAAGAGACGGGTTGACCCATGACCCATGTACAACATTCTCCGCAAAACATAGGATCCCAACCCATGCTCCACTCAAAATTTGCCACGTGGCAGCGACCCATGGCCCAAATTTTTATTTTATTTTTTCCAGAATTTTTTTTTGTTTTTTTTTTAGTTTTTATATTTTTGGCTAGTTTTTTTCGTTTGCCAAAAGTAAAACTTAGTATAACTAAATGTAACAACTGTGTTACTTATAACGTAACATTGTTTATAAGTAAACGTAACACCAGTTTTACAAAAAAAAAAAAAAAAAAAAACTCATTTTAGTCATTTTTCAACTGTAATACTAACTATAAATACGTGTAACACTAACAATAACTAAACGTAATTATCGTTATACTGAAATGTAATAGTGTTTTTCCAGAATTTTTTTTGTTGAGTATTTTGATTTTAATTTTTGAAAGAAAGTAACATTTGAAAAATAACAACTTATATAAATGAATGTAACTATTTGTACAAGTAAATGTAACACTTTAGTAGATGAAATTGTAACAGATTTCTATAGATTATCTAATACTTATACATTTATCATGATAAATTGAACCCATTGTAACTTATTATTTGAAAACATATGAATATACTATTAAACAAGTAAACGTAACTGTTTTACAAGGTTATTATACAAGTGTTTAGTTTTATAATATAATACTCCATCCGTCTTTACAATTTAAATAAGTCAGTTGCAATTCAGTTACTTTAGTTTTATAAAATTGTACAACTCATTATTAAATGGGCAAATTGCAATTTGGTTACCCAAGTTTTACCGGAAGTTGTAATGTGGTTGCCAACATTGAATTTTTTGCAACCCCCTTCCCCACATTGACTTTTTGTTGCAATCCAATGAAATTTCCATTAAAAACGTAGCTTTTGTTAAAAATTACATCATGTGTGAGACAAATGATTTTTTAAGGGAAATTTGACATTTCCTTGTGTGGGCTATAAGTAATACTAACTAATACCCCTCAATTCTACAGTCCAAATCTACGAATAAAATTCCTCTCTACCGTCTTCTCCGACCCACCCCACCTCACTCTCACGATCGACTGCACTACCGGCAACCCAGCAGTGCCGCCCCTAGCCACCTTCCTCCCAAGCGCCGATTGCACTACCCACCTTCCTCATAACCGACGACGCCTTCCTCCTAATCTGCGACTGCATAAAAAATCAACATCCGAGAATGAGACCAAAAAGATCTGGGTTAATCTTCTTCAAATTCGAAGTCGGAGTGGGTTTTCCTCTTTTTCTTCTTATGATTTGGGGTCAACAAAAGGGGCGGAGGGTGTGAGTGGAGTTTTCTTTTACTTCTTCTTTCTCAAATGTGTTTTTTTTCTTCCAAATCAAATTATATTTTAATTATTTTTGTGTTGATTTGAGAATCTGAGTTTTCTTTTTTTCTTCCAAATCAGATTTGATTTTAATTTGTATACTGTGTTGGTTTTAATTTTGTTGGTTGTAGTTGTGGTTTTGGCGATGGAAATTATGTTGATTAGGTAGTGTGTATAGTGATGGTGTGGTGGTGAGCATGACGGTGTGGGTAGTGTCGGTAGTGGTGTTTATGGAGGTTAACGTTGGTTAGACTGGTGGTGGAGAGATGGTCGTGATGGTGGTGGCGAGACGGTGGTTGATTGTGTGATGGGGGTGGATATTGTTAATATAAATTAAAAGTAAATAAATGATATAATTTTAACTGAGGTTTAAAACGAAAGTTAGTTTTTTTATTGCGTTCAAGGGACTATTTTTTAACGAAAGTTAACTTTTCATGTTAAATGTCATCTTTGCCCTTTGAAAATCACATGTGAAGCACATGACTTGATTTTTAACGAAAGTTACGTTTTTAACAAAAAAATCATTGAATTGCAATAAAAAGTCAATGTGGGGAAGGGAGTTGCAAAAATTTCGATGTTGGCAACCACATTACAACTGCTAGCAAAACTTGGGTAACCAAATTGCAATTTGCCCTTATTAAATTTGTATTTGTTATAACACAATTTCTAAATTTGTTAAATTATCGTAATGTGTGTAAATATGGATGAATCGTTAAGAAACCAACAAACGGATATTTTGGGCCGCACACATGAAGGCTTGAAGGGCTAACTTGTCATTTCACCAAGTATTTAGAGGTGAGAGACTGAGATGAGGACGAGGAAGTTCTAATGGATCCTTGGTCGACTCTTAATTTGGATTGTGATTTGGAAGGGTTTACCATGGTGTCGCCCTACGCAGAGTTGACAAATTCCTCCATCAGATACTCGTAATTTTAAAACCCATTTTTCTCTAGTTTTAAAACTTTCTTGATTTTGAAACTAGCTAGCTAGGAAACTTGTCGCGACCCCGACCCCGCGGGCCCGGAGTGCGCGAGCTGGACGTCGACTTACTAATCAAAATACCAAAATATCGGAGATAAAAATTTCATTTCCTATCAAAAGATGATAACACAAGGTTTTGGAAAACAATTTAACAACAACAATGTACTAGTGTAAGCCCCATAAGCTCACACTACAAAATAATAAAATATACAAATCTTAGTGACGTCAAAGTTTGGTACAAATATCCCAAAAAGGTTACACATTTATATAATGTAAACCCACCAATATACACTTGCCCCAAAAGCTCAACCCTCACGACGTCCTCGTGATCAGCGAGTCTGATTCCTTGGTCCTGGGGGGGGGGGGGGGGTTAAGGAAAAACAAAGACAAAAGAAAAGGGGGTGAGATAAATCTCAATAAGTTACTAATGCAACTACATGACATGCTAGGATGCAATAATCAATAATAAATCACATAACACATAGCAATCATCATATATCAGATAGCAGCGGAAATAAACAATTAACAAAGGATATTAGCCAAGGTTTTCCCAACTGATATAACCAAATAAAGGTCGCTGCGCAGCTTCAATAATCAACAAATCATCATCTTCATAATAGCATGAAAGCTGAAGAGAAATCCCCGGTACCGGAACCAATAACCAAGTAACATGCCACAAAGGGCAGGAGCCATGCCACAAAGTCATGCTCCAAAACGCCTAGCTAGAATACTCACAAAAGGAGCTAGCTCATCCCATCCAAGGCCAATCTGGATGAGGAAACAAGGACCAATGGGCGATGCTATACTGGACTTGGCTTGTGCCATTATAGCATTATCCATTGCCTGACTCGATACACAAATAACCAGCTGGACTTTCAAGTAAAGGCTAAGTAATAAAATACTAGCGCGATAAACAACTAACGATTCCAAAGTAGGGAACCATACAAAGTGATCACCAATAAGACGAAATGAACCAACAACACACCAGTAAGGTGTTCCAATAAACTCAACCATGATAACACAATTCCCATATCACGTTCAATCACAAAGGATCCAGTTAACTCAAGAACACAACCAAAACTACTCACTCATCTCGAAGAGCTCAAGGAGAGCTTTAAAACGATAATTTATACACCTAAAATGGAGTCCGGATGAGGGAGATATGGATCTCGAAAGATTGGACAAAAAGGGAAATAAATTTCACACCAGGGGAGAGGGTGCGCGCGCCTCCTATGGGAGGGTGCGCGCGCCTCCTTGATCAGTAGGAAATCAAGTTTGGAGGAGGAGAAGGTGCGCGCGCCTCCATCCATCAGAAGGTTTTACCAGAAAGGGGGAGAGGGTGGGTGCGCGCGCTTCACACCAAATGGTGCGCGCGCCTCCAAAGGAATTCAGCAAAACCCAGAATTCTTCCTGGGTTCTTCAACTCGGAAATGGACACAAACACCCACCATTTTCACATCTAAATCAACAATCTCAAGGTTAATACTTCTAGGTATCAAAACCAAGGTACCCTAGCAACTTAGAAACTCAAAATGGCTCGCAAGACATAAATTAGAACATCCAATCCAAGAGATTTCAACCCAACATCAATTTCTCACAAAATTTATCAAACCATTGAAATAACTCAAAACTCATCCAAGATTGCAATAAACGACCACAATAACATCATACAACCATGGATGAACATTTCTAGCATAAAATGGGGAAAAAGCAACTTACTTGAGATTTCTCAAAGATGATGGATTTCAAATATTTTTGGCCTCCTACGATCCTATCAACGATCTAAACAAGTTTCAAGTTATGAGAAATGAGAGATAATGAGAGGAAGAGGAAGAAAATGAAGAGAGAAGGAAGAGAGAAAAACTTACCTTTTTGCTATGGAAGAGAGAGAGAGAAATGTGCTGGAGAGAGATGGAGTGAAAGAGTGAGGGAGGTGAGGGAGGAGAGTAGGGAGGGAGTATGAGAAATTATTTGAACATTTTACACTTAGGCCCCTCCCCCTAATACTACCCTTTCAAAATAAACTCCCCACTAATAAATAAGACTCAACACTTCTACACTAGCACAAATGACCCAAATAAAATGCTAGGCATAAATTATTATAACACATAAAATGCACACATAAATATTTAAATAAATAATAATTTAAATAAATAAATAAGCAAATAAATAAATAATAGTTATTTATTACTAATAAAATAGAGCCTAGTTTTCGGGTCGTGACATTCACTCCCTTAAAGAAAATTCGACACGAATTTTAACGAGACTTACCCGAATTAAAAAGCCACGGATATTTCCTCTCAATCTCATCTCGGAGCTCCCATGTCGATTCTTCAACATTATGATTCCTCCAAAGAACTCGAACCAACGCAATGCTTTTGTTTCTCAATTCTTGGACTTTGGCATCTAAAATCCGAACCGATCGTTCCTCATAAGTCATATCGGGCTCTATATCCTCCGGTACCCTCGGTAACACGTGAGATGGATCATGAACATACTTCCGAAGTATAGAAACGTGGAACACGTTGTGCAACCGGTCTAAAGATGGCGGTAGCGCAAGTCGATACGCTAGAAGTCCAACCTTTCCCAAAATCTCAAACGGACCTATAAACCTCGGAGCCAATTTGCCTTTCTTCCCGAACCTTCGAATACCCACCTTCGGAGATACTTTCAAGAACACAAAATCACCGGTCTGAAAACTAAGATCTCGCCTTCGGTTATCTGCATAACTCTTCTGTCGACTCTGGGCTGTTTGCAATCGATCCCGGATAACTCTAACTTTCTCAACTGAATCCTGAAGCAAATCAATACCCACGATGTTCGCTTCCCCGACCTCATCCCAACAGATAGGCGATCTACATTTTCTCCCATATAAGGCCTCATAAGGTTCCATCTCGATACTAGCCTAATAAATGTTGTTGTAAGAGAATTCCACTAACGGTAGGTGCGAATCCCAAGAATCAGAGAAGTCTATCGAACAAGCTCGCAACATATCCTCCAAAATCTGAATGGTCCTCTCCGATTAACCGTCGGTCTGAGGGTGAAAAGCTGTGCTGAATCGCAAGTCTGTACCCAAAGCTTCCTGGAACGCCTTCCAGAATCTAGAAGTAAACCTCGGGTCTCGATCTGACACGATGCTAACCGGAATCCCATGTAATCTAACAATCTCATCAATATAAAGGGTCGAAAGCTTCTCCATCGAATATCTGATGTCAATAGGCAAGAAATGGGCACTCTTGGTCAATCTATCCACTATTACCCAAACACTGTCATACTTCTTACGGGTACGAGGTAGTCCCGTAACGAAATCCATAGCCACATGCTCCCATTTCCACTCGGGAATCTCTAACGGCTGAAGTAGTCCCGCGGGTCTCTGATGCTCGGCTTTGACCTGCTGACAAGTTAGACACTTCGAAAAAACCCTTTTCATATTATTCCACCAAAAATGTTGCTTCAGATTCTGGTACATCTTCGTACTACCCGGATGAATAGTATATCTCGATTTGTGACCTTCATCTAAAACTTGCCTCTTTATTCCACCAACATCGGGTACGCACAAACGACCACGGAAAGTCAAAACTCCACTCGAACTCAAAGAAAAATCCTCGAAGTTCCTTTCCTTCAATTTACCCATTATCTTCACCAACTCGGGATCTTCTTTCTGAGCTTCCTTTATCCTCTGAATTAGGGTCGGAGATACCCTAATATTCGCAAAAATAGCCCCATGTCTCGATTCACGAGGAGACCAATCTCGAACATCCTCAAGCATTTTCCACTCTCGAACCATCATTGATGCCACATAAGACTTTCTACTAATCGCGTCGGCGACCACATTCGCCTTTCCCGGGTGATAGGAAATCGTACAATCATAATCCTTCAACAATTCCATCGATCGGCGTTGCCTATTATTCAACTCTTTCTGGGAGAAAAGGTATTTCAAACTCTTGTGATCCGTAAAAATTTCAAACTTCGCCCCATAAAGGTAGTGCTTCCACTTATGCAACGCAAATACAATAGCCGCTAACTCCATATCATGAGTAGGATAATTCTGTTCACTCGGGCTCAACTTCCTCGAAGCATACGCAATCACTTTCCCATTCTGCATCAAAACACAACCCAAACCCTCTTTCGAAGCATCACTGTAAATTACTAAATCGTCATTTCCATTTGGTAACGCAAGAATAGGAGCCGTAGTTAATATCTTCTTTAATTCATCGAAGCTACTTTGACATTTTTCACTCCACACAAACGGTACATCCTTCCGGGTCAACTGAGTCATCGGAGTAGCAATCCTCGAAAACCCTTCAATAAATCTTCGGTAATACCCGGCCAAACCCAGAAAGCTACGAATCTCAGTCACTGACTCGGGTCTTTTCCAATCCACTATAGCTTCAATCTTTGAAGGATCCACAGAAATCCCGTCTTTCGAAACAACATGACCCAGAAAAGAAACCTTCTCGAGCCAAAATTCGCACTTACTAAACTTTGCAAACAACTGCTCCCTCGCAAGAATGGATAAGTCTGTCCTCAAGTGTTGCTCGTGCTCCTCTCGGGATTTAGAGTAGACGAGTATATCATCAATAAAGACCACCACGAACGAATCAAGATAAGGATGGAAAACCCGATTCATCAAATCCATAAACACGGCCGGCGCGTTAGTCAACCCAAACGGCATAACCAAGAATTCATAATGACCATACCGAGTGCGAAAGGCAGTCTTCTGAATATCCTCAGATCGAATCCCAATCGATGACGTGGTACTTCTTACCCTACCCACCTCTCTTGGTTCCTTAGAAAGCTTCAAAGAGCACCATTGCCCGAAGCATATAATAGTGTAACCATCAGCTGGCCAACGCCCGTGCGCGGTATATCATCAAAGGCACTTTCTCATTGAATTAGTAGCCACAGGCAGAATACCAAGAAAGAGACTTCTCATTCAGAGAGAATCCCAGTTTTGAAACTCAGCATGCCGTCTTTGATCAATAGCTATCAATCAATTCCCTATAGAAAACTACCCTAGAGTTTAGCTAGGTACCCTTTATTACCTTGAAAATACCGAAGTCAATTAATGAAAATTAGGATCAGTAAAGATTTAGGTAGAAATGGGAAAACTAAGGCTTCTATACCATGGAATGCACTTCTTAGGGGAGTATTAGGCTGGAGACCGAGAAAGCACAACTGATGGTACCCACTCCTCAAATCAAGTTTGGAAAACACCACGGACCCTTGGAGCTGATCAAATAAATCATCAATGTGAGGTAGAGGATACTTGTTCTTCACTGTAACCTGATTCAACTTTCGGTAGTCAATACACAATCTCAACGAACCATCTTTCTTCCGCACAAACAAAACCGGTGCTCCCCACGGGGAAACACTAGGGCGGATAAACCCTCGATCAAGCAACTCTTGCAACTGAACCTTTAGTTCCTTCAACTCTGGGGGAGCCAATCTATACGGTGCCTTTGAAATCGGAGCTGTACCCGGCAAAAGATCTATACAAAATTCTATCTCACGATCGGGAGGCATATTATATTCCGAAGAGAAAACATCGGGAAATTCCCTAACTACCCGAACACTCACCAAACTAGGGGATTCTTTCCTAGTATCAAGCACACTAGCCAAGTACCCTCACAACCACGGTGCAATAAATTTCTCGCTTTCACATAAGAAATGATACGAAAATTTTACTACAAAAGGCATAGCCTCAAAAACAAATTTAGGCACATCGGGAATAGAAAAAGTAACAACTTTCCTACGACAATCAACAGAAGCATGAAACTTGCTCAACCAATCCATACCCAAAATAACATCAAAGTCCTGAATAGGAAGGACTACCAAGTCCGCACACAAGACACGACCACATATTAGCACATCACAAGCACGAAAGACTTTATCAGTTACCAAGCATTCTCCTATAGGGGTCGACACCTCTAGCACATAAGGCAAAGACTCAGATGCAGCATTTAACAAGGAAGCAAATTGCACAGAAATGTAAGAATGAGATGATCCTGGATCAACTAACACTCGGGCGCTCACATTAAACACAGAAACAATACCTCCAATAACAGAAGGATCATCGGTAGCTTGTTGCTGATTCATGGCAAATACCCTTCCTTGGACCTTGGGCTTCCCCGTAGCATCCCTTTTCTGACCCTGAGTAGTACCAACTCCTGACCCGGATGGTTGACCTCTGAATCTCGGGCAATCCTTCGCAAAATGCCCCAACTGCCCACAGCTAATACATTTCCCCTGTTTATTACAACACCGGTCCTCTGAATGGCCTTCCTTTTGGCAATAGGAACAAAGCCGCCTATTTTGGTTCCCTTGGTTCCCGGAAGTAGTACCCGGGTTCCTTGGGATCGGTTGCCCTCGGAACTGAGATTGTCCCCCAAAGTTACCTCGGTTATCAGAACAGGATTGTGGCTTGCCTTGCCCTCCTTGGTTGCTCGGGTTAGTCACCTCTACCTTCTTCTTATGCTCCTCTATATCTTGCTCGATCATATAGGCTCGGTCCACCGCATCCTGGAATGTCACAATCCTTTGGGCTATAAGTTGAGTCCGAATAGAAGTCTTCAAACCCCGGATGAATCTCATAGCTTTCTGTTCTTCGGTCCTCACAAGATAGTCACAATACCGGGCTAATTCTGTGAACTTAGCCGAGTATTGAGCTATAGACAACAAACCTGCTCCAAGTTGAGAAGCTCGATCTCCTTTCGGTTCTGATCCACTACCAGAATGAAATGCTCTTTGAACTTCCGCACAAACAATTCCCATGCATACACTGTGTGAGTGTCATCCCAACTCGCTTTAACCCCTTTCCACCAATGCTCGGCGGCACCCACAAGCTTATAAGCCGCGAACCGGACCCTATCCTCGTCCGTGCACCCAAACACATCATAAATTTTCTCCATAGACTCAACCCATAGTTCGGCCTTCTTTACATCGGGCTCACCGTCAAACTCTTGGTTTTAATTTCAGAAATTGCTCCAACCCGTAACGTGGAGGTGGCACATACTCCTCTCTCGGGCCTTGATCATGAATAGCCTTCATGGCCGCCTCAAACATGCCTTGGAACATGGCACGGTTCTCTTTCCGAAGATCATTCTGATTCTGAGCCCCACTAGAACCTTCACCCGTTCTTCTTCTAGCCATTGGAAACAATTACCTGCATAAAACATCAACCGTTACTCACTCCGAACACAACTACCCTCCTAGGTCATACCAGTCTACCTAGACTTATATTTAGAGCTAAACCATAGCTCTGATACCAACTGTCGCGACCCCGACCCCGCGGGCCCGGAGTGCGCGAGCTGGACGTCGTCTTACTAATCAAAATACCAATATATCGGAGATAAAAATTTCATTTCCTATCAAAATATGATAACACAAGGTTTTGGAAAACAATTTAACAACAACAATGTACTAGTGTAAGCCCCATAAGCTCACACTACAAAATAATAAAATATACAAATCTTAGTGACGTCAAAGTTTGGTACAAATATCCCAAAAAGGTTACACATTTATATAATGTAAACCCACCAATATACACTTGCCCCAAAAGCTCAACCCTCACGACGTCCTCGTGATCAGCGAGTCTGATTCCTTGGTCCTGGGGGGGGGTTAAGGAAAAACAAAGACAAAATAAAGGGGGTGAGATAAATCTCAATAAGTTACTAATGCAACTACATGACATGCTAGGATGCAATAATCAATAATAAATCACATAACACATAGCAATCATCATATATCAGATAGCAGCGGAAATAAACAATTAACAAAGGATATTAGCCAAGGTTTTCCCAACTGATATAACCAAATAAAGGTCGCTGCGCAGCTTCAATAATCAACAAATCATCATCTTCATAATAGCATGAAAGCTGAAGAGAAATCCCCGGTACCGGAACCAATAACCAAGTAACATGCCACAAAGGGCAGGAGCCATGCCACAAAGTCATGCTCCAAAACGCCTAGCTAGAATACTCACAAAAGGAGCTAGCTCATCCCATCCAAGGCCAATCTGGATGAGGAAACAAGGACCAATGGGCGATGCTATACTGGACTTGGCTTGTGCCATTATAGCATTATCCATTGCCTGACTCGATACACAAATAACCAGCTGGACTTTCAAGTAAAGGCTAAGTAATAAAATACTAGCGCGATAAACAACTAACGATTCCAAAGTAGGGAACCATACAAAGTGATCACCAATAAGACGAAATGAACCAACAACACACCAGTAAGGTGTTCCAATAAACTCAACCATGATAACACAATTCCCATATCACGTTCAATCACAAAGGATCCAGTTAACTCAAGAACACAACCAAAACTACTCACTCATCTCGAAGAGCTCAAGGAGAGCTTTAAAACGATAATTTATACACCTAAAATGGAGTCCGGATGAGGGAGATATGGATCTCGAAAGATTGGACAAAAAGGGAAATAAATTTCACACCAGGGGAGAGGGTGCGCGCGCCTCCTATGGGAGGGTGCGCGCGCCTCCTTGATCAGTAGGAAAATCAAGTTTGGAGGAGGAGAAGGTGCGCGCGCCTCCATCCATCAGAAGGTTTTACCAGAAAGGGGGAGAGGGTGGGTGCGCGCGCTTCACACCAAATGGTGCGCGCGCCTCCAAAGGAATTCAGCAAAACCCAGAATTCTTCCTGGGTTCTTCAACTCGGAAATGGACACAAACACCCACCATTTTCACATCTAAATCAACAATCTCAAGGTTAATACTTCTAGGTATCAAAACCAAGGTACCCTAGCAACTTAGAAACTCAAAATGGCTCGCAAGACATAAATTAGAACATCCAATCCAAGAGATTTCAACCCAACATCAATTTCTCACAAAATTTATCAAACCATTGAAATAACTCAAAACTCATCCAAGATTGCAATAAACGACCACAATAACATCATACAACCATGGATGAACATTTCTAGCATAAAATGGGGAAAAAGCAACTTACTTGAGATTTCTCAAAGATGATGGATTTCAAATATTTTTGGCCTCCTACGATCCTATCAACGATCTAAACAAGTTTCAAGTTATGAGAAATGAGAGATAATGAGAGGAAGAGGAAGAAAATGAAGAGAGAAGGAAGAGAGAAAAACTTACCTTTTTGCTATGGAAGAGAGAGAGAGAAATGTGCTGGGAGAGAGATGGAGTGAAAGAGTGAGGGAGGTGAGGGAGGAGAGTAGGGAGGGAGTATGAGAAATTATTTGAACATTTTACACTTAGGCCCCTCCCCCTAATACTACCCTTTCAAAATAAACTCCCCACTAATAAATAAGACTCAACACTTCTACACTAGCACAAATGACCCAAATAAAATGCTAGGCATAAATTATTATAACACATAAAATGCACACATAAATATTTAAATAAATAATAATTTAAATAAATAAATAAGCAAATAAATAAATAATAGTTATTTATTACTAATAAAATAGAGCCTAGTTTTCGGGTCGTGACATTCACTCTCCCTTAAAGAAAATTCGACACGAATTTTAACGAGACTTACCCGAATTAAAAAGCCACGGATATTTCCTCTCAATCTCATCTCGGAGCTCCCATGTCGATTCTTCAACATTATGATTCCTCCAAAGAACTCGAACCAACGCAATGCTTTTGTTTCTCAATTCTTGGACTTTGGCATCTAAAATCCGAACCGATCGTTCCTCATAAGTCATATCGGGCTCTATATCCTCCGGTACCCTCGGTAACACGTGAGATGGATCATGAACATACTTCCGAAGTATAGAAACGTGGAACACGTTGTGCAACCGGTCTAAAGATGGCGGTAGCGCAAGTCGATACGCTAGAAGTCCAACCTTTCCCAAAATCTCAAACGGACCTATAAACCTCGGAGCCAATTTGCCTTTCTTCCCGAACCTTCGAATACCCACCTTCGGAGATACTTTCAAGAACACAAAATCACCGGTCTGAAAACTAAGATCTCGCCTTCGGTTATCTGCATAACTCTTCTGTCGACTCTGGGCTGTTTGCAATCGATCCCGGATAACTCTAACTTTCTCAACTGAATCCTGAAGCAAATCAATACCCACGATGTTCGCTTCCCCGACCTCATCCCAACAGATAGCGATCTACATTTTCTCCCATATAAGGCCTCATAAGGTTCCATCTCGATACTAGCCTAATAAATGTTGTTGTAAGAGAATTCCACTAACGGTAGGTGCGAATCCCAAGAATCAGAGAAGTCTATCGAACAAGCTCGCAACATATCCTCCAAAATCTGAATGGTCCTCTCCGATTAACCGTCGGTCTGAGGGTGAAAAGCTGTGCTGAATCGCAAGTCTGTACCCAAAGCTTCCTGGAACGCCTTCCAGAATCTAGAAGTAAACCTCGGGTCTCGATCTGACACGATGCTAACCGGAATCCCATGTAATCTAACAATCTCATCAATATAAAGGGTCGAAAGCTTCTCCATCGAATATCTGATGTCAATAGGCAAGAAATGGGCACTCTTGGTCAATCTATCCACTATTACCCAAACACTGTCATACTTCTTACGGGTACGAGGTAGTCCCGTAACGAAATCCATAGCCACATGCTCCCATTTCCACTCGGGAATCTCTAACGGCTGAAGTAGTCCCGCGGGTCTCTGATGCTCGGCTTTGACCTGCTGACAAGTTAGACACTTCGAAAAAACCCTTTTCATATTTTCCACCAAAAATGTTGCTTCAGATTCTGGTACATCTTCGTACTACCCGATGAATAGTATATCTCGATTTGTGACCTTCATCTAAAACTTGCCTCTTTATTCCACCAACATCGGGTACGCACAAACGACCACGGAAAGTCAAAACTCCACTCGAACTCAAAGAAAAATCCTCGAAGTTCCTTTCCTTCAATTTACCCATTATCTTCACCAACTCGGGATCTTCTTTCTGAGCTTCCTTTATCCTCTGAATTAGGGTCGGAGATACCCTAATATTCGCAAAAATAGCCCCATGTCTCGATTCACGAGGAGACCAATCTCGAACATCCTCAAGCATTTTCCACTCTCGAACCATCATTGATGCCACATAAGACTTCTACTAATCGCGTCGGCGACCACATTCGCCTTTCCCGGGTGATAGGAAATCGTACAATCATAATCCTTCAACAATTCCATCGATCGGCGTTGCCTATTATTCAACTCTTTCTGGGAGAAAAGGTATTTCAAACTCTTGTGATCCGTAAAAATTTCAAACTTCGCCCCATAAAGGTAGTGCTTCCACTTATGCAACGCAAATACAATAGCCGCTAACTCCATATCATGAGTAGGATAATTCTGTTCACTCGGGCTCAACTTCCTCGAAGCATACGCAATCACTTTCCCATTCTGCATCAAAACACAACCCAAACCCTCTTTCGAAGCATCACTGTAAATTACTAAATCGTCATTTCCATTTGGTAACGCAAGAATAGGAGCCGTAGTTAATATCTTCTTTAATTCATCGAAGCTACTTTGACATTTTTCACTCCACACAAACGGTACATCCTTCCGGGTCAACTGAGTCATCGGAGTAGCAATCCTCGAAAACCCTTCAATAAATCTTCGGTAATACCCGGCCAAACCCAGAAAGCTACGAATCTCAGTCACTGACTCGGGTCTTTTCCAATCCACTATAGCTTCAATCTTTGAAGGATCCACAGAAATCCCGTCTTTCGAAACAACATGACCCAGAAAAGAAACCTTCTCGAGCCAAAATTCGCACTTACTAAACTTTGCAAACAACTGCTCCCTCGCAAGAATGGATAAGTCTGTCCTCAAGTGTTGCTCGTGCTCCTCTCGGGATTTAGAGTAGACGAGTATATCATCAATAAAGACCACCACGAACGAATCAAGATAAGGATGGAAAACCCGATTCATCAAATCCATAAACACGGCCGGCGCGTTAGTCAACCCAAACGGCATAACCAAGAATTCATAATGACCATACCGAGTGCGAAAGGCAGTCTTCTGAATATCCTCAGATCGAATCCCAATCGATGACGTGGTACTTCTTACCCTACCCACCTCTCTTGGTTCCTTAGAAAGCTTCAAAGAGCACCATTGCCCGAAGCATATAATAGTGTAACCATCAGCTGGCCAACGCCCGTGCGCGGTATATCATCAAAGGCACTTTCTCAATTGAATTAGTAGCCACAGGCAGAATACCAAGAAAGAGACTTCTCATTCAGAGAGAATCCCAGTTTTGAAACTCAGCATGCCGTCTTTGATCAATAGCTATCAATCAATTCCCTATAGAAAACTACCCTAGAGTTTAGCTAGGTACCCTTTATTACCTTGAAAATACCGAAGTCAATTAATGAAAATTAGGATCAGTGGAAAGATTTAGGTAGAAATGGGAAAACTAAGGCTTCTATACCATGGAATGCACTTCTTAGGGGAGTATTAGGCTGGAGACCGAGAAAGCACAACTGATGGTACCCACTCCTCAAATCAAGTTTGGAAAACACCACGGACCCTTGGAGCTGATCAAATAAATCATCAATGTGAGGTAGAGGATACTTGTTCTTCACTGTAACCTGATTCAACTTTCGGTAGTCAATACACAATCTCAACGAACCATCTTTCTTCCGCACAAACAAAACCGGTGCTCCCCACGGGGAAACACTAGGGCGGATAAACCCTCGATCAAGCAACTCTTGCAACTGAACCTTTAGTTCCTTCAACTCTGGGGGAGCCAATCTATACGGTGCCTTTGAAATCGGAGCTGTACCCGGCAAAAGATCTATACAAAATTCTATCTCACGATCGGGAGGCATATTATATTCCGAAGAGAAAACATCGGGAAATTCCCTAACTACCCGAACACTCACCAAACTAGGGGATTCTTTCCTAGTATCAAGCACACTAGCCAAGTACCCCTCACAACCACGGTGCAATAAATTTCTCGCTTTCACATAAGAAATGATACGAAAATTTCTACCAAAAGGCATAGCCTCAAAAACAAATTTAGGCACATCGGGAATAGAAAAAGTAACAACTTTCCTACGACAATCAACAGAAGCATGAAACTTGCTCAACCAATCCATACCCAAAATAACATCAAAGTCCTGAATAGGAAGGACTACCAAGTCCGCACACAAGACACGACCACATATTAGCACATCACAAGCACGAAAGACTTTATCAGTTACCAAGCATTCTCCTATAGGGGTCGACACCTCTAGCACATAAGGCAAAGACTCAGATGCAGCATTTAACAAGGAAGCAAATTGCACAGAAATGTAAGAATGAGATGATCCTGGATCAACTAACACTCGGGCGCTCACATTAAACACAGAAACAATACCTCCAATAACAGAAGGATCATCGGTAGCTTGTTGCTGATTCATGGCAAATACCCTTCCTTGGACCTTGGGCTTCCCCGTAGCATCCCTTTTCTGACCCTGAGTAGTACCAACTCCTGACCCGGATGGTTGACCTCTGAATCTCGGGCAATCCTTCGCAAAATGCCCCAACTGCCCACAGCTAATACATTTCCCCTGTTTATTACAACACCGGTCCTCTGAATGGCCTTCCTTTTGGCAATAGGAACAAAGCCGCCTATTTTGGTTCCCTTGGTTCCCGGAAGTAGTACCCGGGTTCCTTGGGATCGGTTGCCCTCGGAACTGAGATTGTCCCCCAAAGTTACCTCGGTTATCAGAACAGGATTGTGGCTTGCCTTGCCCTCCTTGGTTGCTCGGGTTAGTCACCTCTACCTTCTTCTTATGCTCCTCTATATCTTGCTCGATCATATAGGCTCGGTCCACCGCATCCTGGAATGTCACAATCCTTTGGGCTATAAGTTGAGTCCGAATAGAAGTCTTCAAACCCCGGATGAATCTCATAGCTTTCTGTTCTTCGGTCCTCACAAGATAGTCACAATACCGGGCTAATTCTGTGAACTTAGCCGAGTATTGAGCTATAGACAACAAACCTTGCTCCAAGTTGAGAAGCTCGATCTCCTTTCGGTTCTGATCCACTACCAGAATGAAATGCTCTTTGAACTTCCGCACAAACAATTCCCATGCATACACTGTGTGAGTGTCATCCCAACTCGCTTTAACCCCTTTCCACCAATGCTCGGCGGCACCCACAAGCTTATAAGCCGCGAACCGGACCCTATCCTCGTCCGTGCACCCAAACACATCATAAATTTTCTCCATAGACTCAACCCATAGTTCGGCCTTCTTTACATCGGGCTCACCGTCAAACTCTTGGTTTTAATTTCAGAAATTGCTCCAACCCGTAACGTGGAGGTGGCACATACTCCTCTCTCGGGCCTTGATCATGAATAGCCTTCATGGCCGCCTCAAACATGCCTTGGAACATGGCACGGTTCTCTTTCCGAAGATCATTCTGATTCTGAGCCCCACTAGAACCTTCACCCGTTCTTCTTCTAGCCATTGGAAACAATTACCTGCATAAAACATCAACCGTTACTCACTCCGAACACAACTACCCTCCTAGGTCATACCAGTCTACCTAGACTTATATTTAGAGCTAAACCATAGCTCTGATACCAACTGTCGCGACCCCGACCCCGCGGGCCCGGAGTGCGCGAGCTGGACGTCGTCTTACTAATCAAAATACCAATATATCGGAGATAAAAATTTCATTTCCTATCAAAATATGATAACACAAGGTTTTGGAAAACAATTTAACAACAACAATGTACTAGTGTAAGCCCCATAAGCTCACACTACAAAATAATAAAATATACAAATCTTAGTGACGTCAAAGTTTGGTACAAATATCCCAAAAAGGTTACACATTTATATAATGTAAACCCACCAATATACACTTGCCCCAAAAGCTCAACCCTCACGACGTCCTCGTGATCAGCGAGTCTGATTCCTTGGTCCTGGGGGGGGGGGGTTAAGGAAAAACAAAGACAAAAGAAAAGGGGGTGAGATAAATCTCAATAAGTTACTAATGCAACTACATGACATGCTAGGATGCAATAATCAATAATAAATCACATAACACATAGCAATCATCATATATCAGATAGCAGCGGAAATAAACAATTAACAAAGGATATTAGCCAAGGTTTTCCCAACTGATATAACCAAATAAAGGTCGCTGCGCAGCTTCAATAATCAACAAATCATCATCTTCATAATAGCATGAAAGCTGAAGAGAAATCCCCGGTACCGGAACCAATAACCAAGTAACATGCCACAAAGGGCAGGAGCCATGCCACAAAGTCATGCTCCAAAACGCCTAGCTAGAATACTCACAAAAGGAGCTAGCTCATCCCATCCAAGGCCAATCTGGATGAGGAAACAAGGACCAATGGGCGATGCTATACTGGACTTGGCTTGTGCCATTATAGCATTATCCATTGCCTGACTCGATACACAAATAACCAGCTGGACTTTCAAGTAAAGGCTAAGTAATAAAATACTAGCGCGATAAACAACTAACGATTCCAAAGTAGGGAACCATACAAAGTGATCACCAATAAGACGAAATGAACCAACAACACACCAGTAAGGTGTTCCAATAAACTCAACCATGATAACACAATTCCCATATCACGTTCAATCACAAAGGATCCAGTTAACTCAAGAACACAACCAAAACTACTCACTCATCTCGAAGAGCTCAAGGAGAGCTTTAAAACGATAATTTATACACCTAAAATGGAGTCCGGATGAGGGAGATATGGATCTCGAAAGATTGGACAAAAAGGGAAATAAATTTCACACCAGGGGAGAGGGTGCGCGCGCCTCCTATGGGAGGGTGCGCGCGCCTCCTTGATCAGTAGGAAAATCAAGTTTGGAGGAGGAGAAGGTGCGCGCGCCTCCATCCATCAGAAGGTTTTACCAGAAAGGGGGAGAGGGTGGGTGCGCGCGCTTCACACCAAATGGTGCGCGCGCCTCCAAAGGAATTCAGCAAAACCCAGAATTCTTCCTGGGTTCTTCAACTCGGAAATGGACACAAACACCCACCATTTTCACATCTAAATCAACAATCTCAAGGTTAATACTTCTAGGTATCAAAACCAAGGTACCCTAGCAACTTAGAAACTCAAAATGGCTCGCAAGACATAAATTAGAACATCCAATCCAAGAGATTTCAACCCAACATCAATTTCTCACAAAATTTATCAAACCATTGAAATAACTCAAAACTCATCCAAGATTGCAATAAACGACCACAATAACATCATACAACCATGGATGAACATTTCTAGCATAAAATGGGGAAAAAGCAACTTACTTGAGATTTCTCAAAGATGATGGATTTCAAATATTTTTGGCCTCCTACGATCCTATCAACGATCTAAACAAGTTTCAAGTTATGAGAAATGAGAGATAATGAGAGGAAGAGGAAGAAAATGAAGAGAGAAGGAAGAGAGAAAAACTTACCTTTTTGCTATGGAAGAGAGAGAGAGAAATGTGCTGGGAGAGAGATGGAGTGAAAGAGTGAGGGAGGTGAGGGAGGAGAGTAGGGAGGGAGTATGAGAAATTATTTGAACATTTTACACTTAGGCCCCTCCCCTAATACTACCCTTTCAAAATAAACTCCCCACTAATAAATAAGACTCAACACTTCTACACTAGCACAAATGACCCAAATAAAATGCTAGGCATAAATTATTATAACACATAAAATGCACACATAAATATTTAAATAAATAATAATTTAAATAAATAAATAAGCAAATAAATAAATAATAGTTATTTATTACTAATAAAATAGAGCCTAGTTTTCGGGTCGTGACATTCACTCTCCCTTAAAGAAAATTCGACACGAATTTTAACGAGACTTACCCGAATTAAAAAGCCACGGATATTTCCTCTCAATCTCATCTCGGAGCTCCCATGTCGATTCTTCAACATTATGATTCCTCCAAAGAACTCGAACCAACGCAATGCTTTTGTTTCTCAATTCTTGGACTTTGGCATCTAAAATCCGAACCGATCGTTCCTCATAAGTCATATCGGGCTCTATATCCTCCGGTACCCTCGGTAACACGTGAGATGGATCATGAACATACTTCCGAAGTATAGAAACGTGGAACACGTTGTGCAACCGGTCTAAAGATGGCGGTAGCGCAAGTCGATACGCTAGAAGTCCAACCTTTCCCAAAATCTCAAACGGACCTATAAACCTCGGAGCCAATTTGCCTTTCTTCCCGAACCTTCGAATACCCACCTTCGGAGATACTTTCAAGAACACAAAATCACCGGTCTGAAAACTAAGATCTCGCCTTCGGTTATCTGCATAACTCTTCTGTCGACTCTGGGCTGTTTGCAATCGATCCCGGATAACTCTAACTTTCTCAACTGAATCCTGAAGCAAATCAATACCCACGATGTTCGCTTCCCCGACCTCATCCCAACAGATAGGCGATCTACATTTTCTCCCATATAAGGCCTCATAAGGTTCCATCTCGATACTAGCCTAATAAATGTTGTTGTAAGAGAATTCCACTAACGGTAGGTGCGAATCCCAAGAATCAGAGAAGTCTATCGAACAAGCTCGCAACATATCCTCCAAAATCTGAATGGTCCTCTCCGATTAACCGTCGGTCTGAGGGTGAAAAGCTGTGCTGAATCGCAAGTCTGTACCCAAAGCTTCCTGGAACGCCTTCCAGAATCTAGAAGTAAACCTCGGGTCTCGATCTGACACGATGCTAACCGGAATCCCATGTAATCTAACAATCTCATCAATATAAAGGGTCGAAAGCTTCTCCATCGAATATCTGATGTCAATAGGCAAGAAATGGGCACTCTTGGTCAATCTATCCACTATTACCCAAACACTGTCATACTTCTTACGGGTACGAGGTAGTCCCGTAACGAAATCCATAGCCACATGCTCCCATTTCCACTCGGGAATCTCTAACGGCTGAAGTAGTCCCGCGGGTCTCTGATGCTCGGCTTTGACCTGCTGACAAGTTAGACACTTCGAAAAAACCCTTTTCATATTATTCCACCAAAAATGTTGCTTCAGATTCTGGTACATCTTCGTACTACCCGGATGAATAGTATATCTCGATTTGTGACCTTCATCTAAAACTTGCCTCTTTATTCCACCAACATCGGGTACGCACAAACGACCACGGAAAGTCAAAACTCCACTCGAACTCAAAGAAAAATCCTCGAAGTTCCTTTCCTTCAATTTACCCATTATCTTCACCAACTCGGGATCTTCTTTCTGAGCTTCCTTTATCCTCTGAATTAGGGTCGGAGATACCCTAATATTCGCAAAAATAGCCCCATGTCTCGATTCACGAGGAGACCAATCTCGAACATCCTCAAGCATTTTCCACTCTCGAACCATCATTGATGCCACATAAGACTTTCTACTAATCGCGTCGGCGACCACATTCGCCTTTCCCGGGTGATAGGAAATCGTACAATCATAATCCTTCAACAATTCCATCGATCGGCGTTGCCTATTATTCAACTCTTTCTGGGAGAAAAGGTATTTCAAACTCTTGTGATCCGTAAAAATTTCAAACTTCGCCCCATAAAGGTAGTGCTTCCACTTATGCAACGCAAATACAATAGCCGCTAACTCCATATCATGAGTAGGATAATTCTGTTCACTCGGGCTCAACTTCCTCGAAGCATACGCAATCACTTTCCCATTCTGCATCAAAACACAACCCAAACCCTCTTTCGAAGCATCACTGTAAATTACTAAATCGTCATTTCCATTTGGTAACGCAAGAATAGGAGCCGTAGTTAATATCTTCTTTAATTCATCGAAGCTACTTTGACATTTTTCACTCCACACAAACGGTACATCCTTCCGGGTCAACTGAGTCATCGGAGTAGCAATCCTCGAAAACCCTTCAATAAATCTTCGGTAATACCCGGCCAAACCCAGAAAGCTACGAATCTCAGTCACTGACTCGGTCTTTTCCAATCCACTATAGCTTCAATCTTTGAAGGATCCACAGAAATCCCGTCTTTCGAAACAACATGACCCAGAAAAGAAACCTTCTCGAGCCAAAATTCGCACTTACTAAACTTTGCAAACAACTGCTCCCTCGCAAGAATGGATAAGTCTGTCCTCAAGTGTTGCTCGTGCTCCTCTCGGGATTTAGAGTAGACGAGTATATCATCAATAAAGACCACCACGAACGAATCAAGATAAGGATGGAAAACCCGATTCATCAAATCCATAAACACGGCCGGCGCGTTAGTCAACCCAAACGGCATAACCAAGAATTCATAATGACCATACCGAGTGCGAAAGGCAGTCTTCTGAATATCCTCAGATCGAATCCCAATCGATGACGTGGTACTTCTTACCCTACCCACCTCTCTTGGTTCCTTAGAAAGCTTCAAAGAGCACCATTGCCCGAAGCATATAATAGTGTAACCATCAGCTGGCCAACGCCCGTGCGCGGTATATCATCAAAGGCACTTTCTCAATTGAATTAGTAGCCACAGGCAGAATACCAAGAAAGAGACTTCTCATTCAGAGAGAATCCCAGTTTTGAAACTCAGCATGCCGTCTTTGATCAATAGCTATCAATCAATTCCCTATAGAAAACTACCCTAGAGTTTAGCTAGGTACCCTTTATTACCTTGAAAATACCGAAGTCAATTAATGAAAATTAGGATCAGTGGAAAGATTTAGGTAGAAATGGGAAAACTAAGGCTTCTATACCATGGAATGCACTTCTTAGGGGAGTATTAGGCTGGAGACCGAGAAAGCACAACTGATGGTACCCACTCCTCAAATCAAGTTTGGAAAACACCACGGACCCTTGGAGCTGATCAAATAAATCATCAATGTGAGGTAGAGGATACTTGTTCTTCACTGTAACCTGATTCAACTTTCGGTAGTCAATACACAATCTCAACGAACCATCTTTCTTCCGCACAAACAAAACCGGTGCTCCCCACGGGGAAACACTAGGGCGGATAAACCCTCGATCAAGCAACTCTTGCAACTGAACCTTTAGTTCCTTCAACTCTGGGGGAGCCAATCTATACGGTGCCTTTGAAATCGGAGCTGTACCCGGCAAAAGATCTATACAAAATTCTATCTCACGATCGGGAGGCATATTATATTCCGAAGAGAAAACATCGGGAAATTCCCTAACTACCCGAACACTCACCAAACTAGGGGATTCTTTCCTAGTATCAAGCACACTAGCCAAGTACCCCTCACAACCACGGTGCAATAAATTTCTCGCTTTCACATAAGAAATGATACGAAAATTTCTACCAAAAGGCATAGCCTCAAAAACAAATTTAGGCACATCGGGAATAGAAAAAGTAACAACTTTCCTACGACAATCAACAGAAGCATGAAACTTGCTCAACCAATCCATACCCAAAATAACATCAAAGTCCTGAATAGGAAGGACTACCAAGTCCGCACACAAGACACGACCACATATTAGCACATCACAAGCACGAAAGACTTTATCAGTTACCAAGCATTCTCCTATAGGGGTCGACACCTCTAGCACATAAGGCAAAGACTCAGATGCAGCATTTAACAAGGAAGCAAATTGCACAGAAATGTAAGAATGAGATGATCCTGGATCAACTAACACTCGGGCGCTCACATTAAACACAGAAACAATACCTCCAATAACAGAAGGATCATCGGTAGCTTGTTGCTGATTCATGGCAAATACCCTTCCTTGGACCTTGGGCTTCCCCGTAGCATCCCTTTTCTGACCCTGAGTAGTACCAACTCCTGACCCGGATGGTTGACCTCTGAATCTCGGGCAATCCTTCGCAAAATGCCCCAACTGCCCACAGCTAATACATTTCCCCTGTTTATTACAACACCGGTCCTCTGAATGGCCTTCCTTTTGGCAATAGGAACAAAGCCGCCTATTTTGGTTCCCTTGGTTCCCGGAAGTAGTACCCGGGTTCCTTGGGATCGGTTGCCCTCGGAACTGAGATTGTCCCCCAAAGTTACCTCGGTTATCAGAACAGGATTGTGGCTTGCCTTGCCCTCCTTGGTTGCTCGGGTTAGTCACCTCTACCTTCTTCTTATGCTCCTCTATATCTTGCTCGATCATATAGGCTCGGTCCACCGCATCCTGGAATGTCACAATCCTTTGGGCTATAAGTTGAGTCCGAATAGAAGTCTTCAAACCCCGGATGAATCTCATAGCTTTCTGTTCTTCGGTCCTCACAAGATAGTCACAATACCGGGCTAATTCTGTGAACTTAGCCGAGTATTGAGCTATAGACAACAAACCTTGCTCCAAGTTGAGAAGCTCGATCTCCTTTCGGTTCTGATCCACTACCAGAATGAAATGCTCTTTGAACTTCCGCACAAACAATTCCCATGCATACACTGTGTGAGTGTCATCCCAACTCGCTTTAACCCCTTTCCACCAATGCTCGGCGGCACCC
Organism: Campanula takesimana; assembly: GCA_026119855.1. Classification (NCBI taxonomy): domain Eukaryota; kingdom Viridiplantae; phylum Streptophyta; class Magnoliopsida; order Asterales; family Campanulaceae; genus Campanula; species Campanula takesimana. Next base: position 686,895 of record JAOWBW010000703.1, read on the forward strand.
ACAAGCTTATAAGCCGCGAACCGGACCCTATCCTCGTCCGTGCACCCAAACACATCATAAATTTTCTCCATAGACTCAACCCATAGTTCGGCCTTCTTTACATCGGGCTCACCGTCAAACTCTTGGTTTTAATTTCAGAAATTGCTCCAACCCGTAACGTGGAGGTGGCACATACTCCTCTCTCGGGCCTTGATCATGAATAGCCTTCATGGCCGCCTCAAACATGCCTTGGAACATGGCACGGTTCTCTTTCCGAAGATCATTCTGATTCTGAGCCCCACTAGAACCTTCACCCGTTCTTCTTCTAGCCATTGGAAACAATTACCTGCATAAAACATCAACCGTTACTCACTCCGAACACAACTACCCTCCTAGGTCATACCAGTCTACCTAGACTTATATTTAGAGCTAAACCATAGCTCTGATACCAACTGTCGCGACCCCGACCCCGCGGGCCCGGAGTGCGCGAGCTGGACGTCGTCTTACTAATCAAAATACCAATATATCGGAGATAAAAATTTCATTTCCTATCAAAATATGATAACACAAGGTTTTGGAAAACAATTTAACAACAACAATGTACTAGTGTAAGCCCCATAAGCTCACACTACAAAATAATAAAATATACAAATCTTAGTGACGTCAAAGTTTGGTACAAATATCCCAAAAAGGTTACACATTTATATAATGTAAACCCACCAATATACACTTGCCCCAAAAGCTCAACCCTCACGACGTCCTCGTGATCAGCGAGTCTGATTCCTTGGTCCTGGGGGGGGGGGTTAAGGAAAAACAAAGACAAAAGAAAAGGGGGTGAGATAAATCTCAATAAGTTACTAATGCAACTACATGACATGCTAGGATGCAATAATCAATAATAAATCACATAACACATAGCAATCATCATATATCAGATAGCAGCGGAAATAAACAATTAACAAAGGATATTAGCCAAGGTTTTCCCAACTGATATAACCAAATAAAGGTCGCTGCGCAGCTTCAATAATCAACAAATCATCATCTTCATAATAGCATGAAAGCTGAAGAGAAATCCCCGGTACCGGAACCAATAACCAAGTAACATGCCACAAAGGGCAGGAGCCATGCCACAAAGTCATGCTCCAAAACGCCTAGCTAGAATACTCACAAAAGGAGCTAGCTCATCCCATCCAAGGCCAATCTGGATGAGGAAACAAGGACCAATGGGCGATGCTATACTGGACTTGGCTTGTGCCATTATAGCATTATCCATTGCCTGACTCGATACACAAATAACCAGCTGGACTTTCAAGTAAAGGCTAAGTAATAAAATACTAGCGCGATAAACAACTAACGATTCCAAAGTAGGGAACCATACAAAGTGATCACCAATAAGACGAAATGAACCAACAACACACCAGTAAGGTGTTCCAATAAACTCAACCATGATAACACAATTCCCATATCACGTTCAATCACAAAGGATCCAGTTAACTCAAGAACACAACCAAAACTACTCACTCATCTCGAAGAGCTCAAGGAGAGCTTTAAAACGATAATTTATACACCTAAAATGGAGTCCGGATGAGGGAGATATGGATCTCGAAAGATTGGACAAAAAGGGAAATAAATTTCACACCAGGGGAGAGGGTGCGCGCGCCTCCTATGGGAGGGTGCGCGCGCCTCCTTGATCAGTAGGAAAATCAAGTTTGGAGGAGGAGAAGGTGCGCGCGCCTCCATCCATCAGAAGGTTTTACCAGAAAGGGGGAGAGGGTGGGTGCGCGCGCTTCACACCAAATGGTGCGCGCGCCTCCAAAGGAATTCAGCAAAACCCAGAATTCTTCCTGGGTTCTTCAACTCGGAAATGGACACAAACACCCACCATTTTCACATCTAAATCAACAATCTCAAGGTTAATACTTCTAGGTATCAAAACCAAGGTACCCTAGCAACTTAGAAACTCAAAATGGCTCGCAAGACATAAATTAGAACATCCAATCCAAGAGATTTCAACCCAACATCAATTTCTCACAAAATTTATCAAACCATTGAAATAACTCAAAACTCATCCAAGATTGTAATAAACGACCATAATAACATCATACAACCATGGATGAACATTTCTAGCATAAAATGGGGGAAAAGCAACTTTCTTGAGATTTCTCAAAGATGATGGATTTCAAATATTTTTGGCCTCCTACGATCCTATCGACGATCTAAACAAGTTTCAAGTTATGAGAAATGAGAGATAATGAGAGGAAGAGGAAGAAAATGAAGAGAGAAGGAAGAGAGAAAAACTTACCTTTTTGCTATGGAAGAGAGAGAGAGAAATGTGCTGGGAGAGAGATGGAGTGAAAGAGTGAGGGAGGTGAGGGAGGAGAGTAGGGAGGGAGTAAGAGAAGTTATTTGAACATTTTACACTTAGGCCCCTCCCCCTAATACTACCCTTTCAAAATAAACTCCCCACTAATAAATAAGACTCAACACTTCTACACTAGCACAAATGACCCAAATAAAATGCTAGGCATAAATTATTATAACACATAAAATGCACACATAAATATTTAAATAAATAATAATTTAAATAAATAAATAAATAAGCAAATAAATAAATAATAGTTATTTATTACTAATAAAATAGAGCCTAGTTTTCGGGTCGTGACAAAACTATTTTTCTTATTAGAGTTTGAAATGTTGTTGGTTGTGATTCGCCAGTGTGTTTGCATTAATGGTTGGTTGGTTGGTGGTGGAAGTGGCGGCAACAATGTTAGGTTGAAATTGAAACTTGTGTTGGTAATGGTGGTGGTGGCGGTGTAGTTAGTGTTAGTTGTCGTGGTGTTGGTGTTGGTGTTGGTGTTGGAGATGGTGATGTCAATGAGAGTTATAAATCACGTTAAATTTTATACATAGAGGGACGTATTTGAATATTCTTATCAACTTGCCTCGGTGAAATCAAAAGGTTGCCACTAAAATGTCATCAAGTTTGTCAAACAAATAAGGACAAATTGCATATTGGTGACCTGGGTTTGTGTCACGTTTGCAATCTCCAACCTGAGAGTTTAATTGTGCCAATCGGGCACCTAAGTTTGTCAATTTTTTGCAATGTGGTGAATAAATTAACTTTTCGTTAATTTTTTGACGGACTCAAACACATGTGACTCGCACATGACTTTGTAAAAGGGCAATTTTGTCAATAAATGACAGACACAATAGAAAAACTTGCAGCGTCTCTTTCTCTTTCTTTGCGACCTGTCGACGTTTCGTCGTCGACGCCGTCCCAACCTGTGCGCCGGCTTGAACAACATATACCCTCGCCCCTCTTCTCGAAAACCATCCCCTAACCCGCCGCCCCCTCAGCTCTCTTCGCTGTCGACGTCCCCCAGTTCCTCCTTTCCAGCCTCATCTCTCTATTCTTCACTCTTTCGTCTGCGACAGCTACTTTATCATTGAAAAGAAGCTCAGAGATTGGCTTTTGGATTTTTAATATTAATTGCTATGCAAATTATCAATCTGGATTTTTTTTTTTTTTTTTTTTTGCTTTTCCTTGGTTCTTCGGTGGTGAGGATGGTGTTTGTGGTGGCTGATGAGGGGAATGGTGGTGAGGATGGCGTTTGTGGTGGCTGGGTGGGTAAGGGAAAGGCAATTAAAAAAAATGTGCAGCCATGGAGATTGAAATTGATTGTTGATTTTGTTATTTTATTTTGTTTTAAATTTGAAAATTTTAATATAATCATGAAGCTTGATAATGTAATATTTAAAAATATACTATATTTTTTTCTCAACTTTAAAAGTAATTTCTCAACTTTATTTTTTCATTAATATTAATGTATGCATAAAAATGTTGTACACATTTTGTTTATGTACAAATATAAGTGTATGAGATGGGTAGTTTTTCTTATTTTTCCTTTTATTTTCAAAAAATTGCATTTGACCCCCTCAGCTAAACACATGCCTTGCAAAGCCTATAGGAATTGACAAAATTGCCCATTTCAAAGGTCATGTGCGAGGCACATGTGTTTAGGTCCGTCAAAAAAATAACGAAAAGTTAGTTCATTCACCACATTGCAATAAATTGACAAACTTAGGTGGCTGATTGGCACAATTTAACTTTTAGGTTGAGAATTGCAAAAGTGAGACAAACTCATATTACCAATTTGCAAATTGCCCAACAAATAATGGATCCTTACTTTTTATACCGTATTTCAACAATTTAAGGTAAATTCTATATACAAGGCATATTACATACAAGGCACCAATAATGGCAAAACTACCCTCGCGTGTCGTGTGCAAAAGGACGACTTGAAGGATTTGTGTCGTGTTAAAACACACGAGATATACCAAATGTATAAGATATTAAGTCGTGTTACATTATACGAGTTGTACAATACTCTGTCGTACATAGACACACGAAATAAATGTAAACAAGTCGTGTGTATTTTAGAAGACAGGCCGTGTCATACATGTCGTATATACTAACACGATATAAGTCTATATTCTCGTGTGTATGCATACGACATATCAAAATGAAGGTGTTCTTCGATGATTTGCAACACGATGTTAATGATACGCATATGCTATGTTATATTATTCAATTGTGTTGTTAATTGAGCAAAATTTATACACTTATACATGACAAGGAACAAACGTCATATTGGATCATACAATATCATATAACCTATCACATTTAAGTGATACCACTTTATTTATAATCACCTAACAAATGATTGTGGTGTTATGTTTCTAATCAATAATATATTTAAAGAGGTAATTAAACATGTTATAATGCATCATACAATATCATATATAAGCTACCACATTCATTAGGTTAATGTGATACCACTTTATTTATCAACTAACAACCGATGTTATGATGTGCATGTACTATGTTAAATTAATGAATTATGTGTTATATTTCTAATCAAGATTATATATAATGAGTTAATTAAACATGTTATATAACGAGTTAAGTTGTTTCGATGATTTGCCAAACGGGGTTAATGATAAGTTGTACATTAGAGGAATACCAACTACTCAAGATTATATATTTGAAATTATCATATTTATTAATCAAGATTATATGTTTCTTGTTATAATAAGTTGGAAAACAAACAATGATTACATATAAGATTGAACCAACATCATACAATATCATATAACCTACCACATTTATTTATAATTAATTTTTATTTTATTATATGGTGTGTCGTGTTGAAATACACGACATTTAGTAAGACATATCGTATGAACAATACACGAAATGAAACATTATATCTCGTGTATTGTTCATACGAGATAATTACCAGAAACAAAGACTATATCGTGTGGTTTTACACGATATGTACCATAGTATCTCGTGTATATACACACGAGATACACCCTGAACCCGTACATAAAACACGATATACACGCAGACAACTTAACCCTACAGAGAAACACCATTGCTGTACACCCATGCAGCATTGATATACTCCACAACATTGTCCAAGTCTTAACACCCATAAATTTATACCCATTATTTCATTAATTCTCAAATCATCTAACACCATAGTATGGATTCTCCACAACATTCTCCAAGTTTTTATGATCATATTGATCTTGATCTTGTGGAATATATTTTTGAAGAAGAAGGTTTGCCACCAAATTCTCCACATCAAAATCAAAATCCAAGCAGCAATGAAGTAAGTTTTTAAAGTTATATTTGGTGTTTTGATCAAAATCGCAATAAAAATCCAATGTTGAAACGAAATTGTTTTTCAAGATTGGATTTTTAAATTCTGATATTACTCGATTTCGTGTGATATTATACGAGTTTTATGCTATTTGTCGTGTTTGTATACACGAGTTATGTGTATTACCTCGTATTATGTCACACGAGATAAATGTGTTCAAGTCGTGTATAGTTACACGAGATGTGCCAGACCATCTCGTATAATGTTACACGAAATGTCATACAGCCTGTTGTTTATTGTGCAAATTTCTAATTGATGGTAATACAATTTGTAGGGACCGGATGTCAGTGATCAATTCGATACATCTCTATTATTTTCAAATAGGGATGATCTTGTTAAACACGTACGGGATATCGCGGCCCGTCAAAATATAAGCCTTTCTATAGGAGATTCGAGGAAGACAAGTGGCAAGATCCTAGGCTACGCGAAGATTGTATGCCATTTTGGTGGCAAGTACAGGTCCGGAAAAACTAAAGATGTGAGGTTGACTAGTACGAAGAAGATTGGGTGCAATTTTGAAATCCAGGCCAAAGATAGGGGTGATGGGGTATGGGGTTACGTTGTGAAGCATGGTTCTCATAATCATGACTTTCCAACGTATCCCGAAGGTCATCCGTTGGGTAAATTAACTAGTTCTGAATATGAGGAGGTGTGTAGCGCAAGTCAGTCTTCGGTGCGTCCAAATAACATTCTAACAATGTTAAAGAGGAAGGATGAGAAGAACGTGAGTACTCCGAAACACGTCCACAATGCCCTCACAAAATGCAAGTCACAAGAACGACAAGGGAGATCCTCGCTTCAACAGTTCATGAAAGCACTCGAGGATAAGCAATATACCGTCTTCATGAGGAAAGCTAATGAGAGTGACATGATCGGTGACATATTCTTCTCTCACCCACGAGCATCGGATATGCTTAACTGTTTTCCATATGTAGTACAAGGTAAATTTTTTATTTTTTTGAATCTGTTTTTTGACTCTGTTTTCCACAAGTCGTATGCATTTTTTTTGAATTGCAATTTTATTCATTTCTAACTTTATTTCTCTTTAAATGATACAAGGTGACTGCACTTACAAGACCAACTGCTATGGAATGGCATTACTTGAGATTATAGGATTTACTTCAACGGGAAAGAATTTCACAATTGCATATGCGTTCCTCCAAAATGAGAAGACTGAGAATTACACGTGGGCACTCAAGAATTTGCAAAGTCTTTTTCATACTCCCCACATGCCAACTGTTTTCTTAACTGATCGTGACTTGGCTTTCATTAATGCTGTCCAAATGGTATTTCCCGAGACCGCACACCATTTGTGTCGAAGGCATATCGAAGTCAATGTTAAAAAGAGAGCGTTGGCTAAAACTGGTAGCAATCAGTTTGCACTATCATTCATGAGGAGATTTAATGAAGCAATATCAGCCGCTACTCGCGAAGAGTGGGACACCCGTTGGCAATTGTTTTGCGATCGTTACAGATCTTATCCTGATTTATTGACCTACCTCCGCGAGACTTGGATTGCTCCATACTCTACGAATATTTTGTCGATGCACACAGATCAGTTACTGCACTTCGGAACCCACACCACGAACAGGGCTGAGAGTGAGCATAACAGGTTGAAGAAGGCCTTGGGGAGTGCTTCTTCTACTTTTGACACATTATTCAAAAAGGCTCATGAGATTATGGAAATCCAAATAACAACAATCAAAGCTACGATGGAGCAATCAAAGAGTAGAATTCCAAATGATATGAAGACATGTGATCTGTATCACGACATATTGGGGCGAGTGTCAAAGGCAGCTTTGGACATCATCAAAGAAGAGCGGAGTCGTTGTGGGGATAATGTCATGGATCCTTCAGGCTGTGGGTGTTACCTGAGGCGAACACATGGACTTCCATGTAGTCACGAGATTGCATGCATACAAAACTCTGGGGGCCGGATTGAGTTGTCCTCGATTCATGATTTTTGGAAGAAGTTGGACATTGAAGTAGAATACTGTCCCACTGGACCTGATTTTGAAGTTGTGTTGAATGAACTGCAGAACGCACCTGGACCGGTAAAGAGAAGGTTATTTCAAACGATAAATGAAGGGCTACATCCACAAACCGGAGATGCTTCTGAGACGGATCATATTTCAAAGGCAAATAAACCCCGAACCACCAGTTGTAGAGTACTGTCAGATTGGGAGCGTACCGACAGACATTTTGGAGTCCCCACTACACCACCCTCCACTAGCAGCAGGTCTAGATCTTCATTTATTGCATCAACCCAATCAGGTTTGATGTCGCGGGAGTCACCAAATCCGAAATCAGCTTCAAACACTACACCATCTAGCCCTACTACTCCTACATCTCTTCCACCACTAGCTGCTTCAGGTCCTGGGAGAGGTCGAGGTCGAGGTCGGGGACGAGGACGGGGACGGGGACAGGGACGGGGACGGGGTCATGGAAATGGACAAGTCAATGATATACATACTTCTGTGCATAGGATGTTGCTTACCCCTCTCATTGTCCCATTTATTGATGGCTTCACAGATGTGATGGGTGATGGAAATTGTGGATATAGAGCATTAGCAGCGCAAATATACGGAACAGAGGAGATGTGGCAAAGAGTGCGCTCAGATTGTGCCAAGGAGCTGCTTCATCGCCGAAAGGTTTATGAGAGAGTTATGCCTTGGAGAGATATGGACGAGCTCTATAGTCGCATTACTCACTATGCCTCCCCTTGTTCGGAATATTATTGGTTGATACTCCCAGAGATAGGGCACATCATAGCCACGGTGTATAATGTGGTGTTTGTCTCGTACTCGCAAACCGCTGGTTTCACATGCCTACCAGTGATTGTACCACAAGGAACAGGACCACCCACAGACACACTTGTGTTGGGACATGTGGGAAACGATTTTATATTGGTATGATACTTTAATTCGTTATATTTAACTATCTTATTTAAATTTGTTATATTTAACTATCTTATTTAAATTTGTTATATTTGACAATTTTATTACTTTTGCAGCTGCACATGTCAGATAGTGATTACCCGATACCATCAGTAGCACTATATTGGGAGGAGCAACGTGATCCAAGCGCAAGTAACCTGATCATGCCATACAGAACTCGGATAGAAACATTCAACCGACTCTCAATTATGGCGAACGAAGCACGAATTGCAGGAAATAGGCCATAGTTTATGTGTATAGTGTATTGATTTTTGAATTAGTATGACTGTTTTTTGGGACGGATATAGTATATTAAAATTGGATCACTTGATGTAGTACTTAAATTATAGTTTTGATGTATGGATACATCAGTTTGTTTGTTTCAGTTTGTTTGTTTCAGTGTCTGTTTTTTTTTTGTTTCAGTACAGAGACCATTTCGTGTGCTTATACACGAGATGGTATATCATAACTCGTATAAATAGACACGACTTATTTCATTTATGTCGTATGAACATTACACGAAATACACTAAATACCCAGTAATGTATCTCGTGTGTGTTCATACGAGAGGAAAGAACACATGTCGTGTGTATATATACGAGATGAGTCACACCATCTCGTGTATAAGCACACGACATGGTCTCTGTACTGAAAAAAAAAACAGACACTTAACAGAAACAGAAACATACCCAGAAACCAGAATTACAAACCAGAAAATTAAACTGAAACATATCCCAAAGTGTCAAACATCAAAAGTTTACAAACCAGAAATTTAAAATCAATCAATGTATCCCAAAGTGTCAAACTACCAAATGTATGAAATACGTGTCTTACAAACCAGAAATTTAAAACATAAACCTAATGGGGACCTCCTAATAGCTCGTGCACCCGTCTAATCTCATCTATGACATCCGCGGGTATCCTGTCATCCGTGAGCATCGCAAGCAGTCTATCTCGAGCCTCTACAACCCTAGGCGGAGGTGGAACGTTAACTAGGCCATCATGAATCGGATTAGTAATCCGAACATGAGTCCTAGCCAGGAACCACTGCATATACGTGGAAGTAACAGGATCAGATGCGCTCACGGACGGCCCCCATCTACGCACTGGATCGAAAACCCCCAAGCCGTCCTCTAACCAATCCTCCCATATATCATCACACGTTCCATAGGACTTCTTGTACCCCTTTTGACCAGCCATCAATGAACAATCTCGGCCGCAAGATATGGGGTCTCTGGGGATTTTCTGCTGGATCCCAAACTGCCGTGTAACACGGTTAGGCATATACGCTTCCGTGATATCCTGGAAGCGTATAACCCCACGGAAGTAGGAGACCGGCAAAAGCGCCTCTGGGGTGGTACCGTAGGGAGTCCAACAAACCTAAAAATGAATTTGTTAGACACCGTCAACAGAAATAATAAATTATAACAATTTGTAAAACTTTAAATATAACTAACTCACCCTATCAACCGTCATCGTGTCCAGGGTATACCGGAACTTCAATAGATGGGGCATATCCCTTCGGCCGTATCAGTACGTACCCATCTACGAGCCCTCGGCTGGCCCTCCGTCCATAACGGGTCAATATCTCTCCGGAAAACCGGAAAGTACTCGTATATCCAGGCCTGCAAATGTATGAAATAAATAAGTTAACAATGTTATAACCATAAATACATGTTGTAGTTATTAAATGATTGTTAAATATTACCTCTAAAAGACTCAAACAACCACCGATCTGCTTGCATCCATATCTAGATGCCTTCCCCAACTCCCGGTATAGATATACCAACGTAGCTGTCCCCCAGGATAGAGCCCCCACTCTGTCAATATCCACGCACAATGAAAGGTATTCTGAGGGCATCTTATCCTGAGTCTTGTCCACGAACAGCGTGGAGCCGAGGAGGAACATGATGTACGTGGAAGCGCGCTCATCGTCAGTCATGTCGGAAGGGGTCTCAAAGGACCGGCGGAGGCCATCTAAAGAGTACGTCGTGCCCTTCCGACATGTATCAAGGCGTGCCCTGATACCGGCTACGTTAGGCTCTGGAACCGCCTTCGTAACAGGGCCACCTGAATAGCTGATACCTACAAATTGAAAATGAAATAATTAATAAAATTGATAAAATTTATGAAATTGATAAAATTTATGAAATTGATAAAATTTATGTAATTTATAAAAAATAGACAACAAACAAGAATATACCTAGGATATGAGTGACGTCATGCATAGTGATCGTCATCTCCCCCCACGGCATGTAGAAGGTATTAGTCTCGGGAGACCACCGTTCCACAAACGCCGTTAGGAGCGCCATGCTAGGCCGGCGAATGGTAGCATCATGTAGGTAATGGAGGCCGGTACCCTGAACACGAGCCCACCAAGCTCTATCATCCTCCGGTAAAGAAGCATGCGAGAACCTGTTGATTCCAAACAAAAAATTATAATTAATACTCCCTCTGTTTCAGAAAAACAGTCCCATTTTGATTTTATTTTTTTAACAAAAAATCAAAATGGGACTGTTTTTCTGGAACAGAGGAGGTTTAAAACAATAACAACAAATAATAAAGCTATTTAATAAACAAATCATATACTTACTTATCTAGAATCTGCTGCCTCGTTTGGCGCTTCAACACCGCTCACAAGTGGCGTTCTCCCATATCTTACGGGCTCGGTGATGACCAAACCCGTACAACAAATCAACCTCCTCCGGGCCGCCACCGGGGTTACTCTTAAGCTGCCACTGTTCATCCTTAGCCCCTTTTCCCTTTCTGTCCCGTGCCTCCCGCCTCTTGCGAGGCCTCACAGATAAACTCTCCTCCACCTCCTCCTCCTCCTCATTATCATCACCAGATCCGTGTCCCTCACGCACAGATGCACCTCGGGAACGAGTACCATAAGATGAATCGTCCTCCGACCCCGTACTAGATTCTGTACCCTCACTATCTGTCTCATCATCCACAATCTGCTCAATCACGACATTCTTGTCGTGCTTCTTTTTGGTCCGTGCATCTCCTCTAGCTGCAGCTGCCTCTTCGGCCTTCTCTTTCTATTAGAGGCAGTCACAGGTTTACGTCCCTACAAAAAATTAAATAAGAGACAAATAAATAAGCAACAATTATAGTTGAAATATTTAACAACAAAAAATTTAAACAAAATTCACTTCACAGATACCATTTCGTGTGGTAATACACGACATGTTGATGTGCATTTCGTGTGTATTTACACGACATGTTTGTCAACATTTCGTGTATTAGCACACGACATGTAAACGGATTCATCAGTTACATATCGTGTGCTCATGCACGAAATGTTGACAAGTATGTCGTGTAAATACACACGAAATGCACATCAACATGTCGTGTATTAGCACACGAAATGTAAACTGATTCATCAGTTTACATATCGTGTGCTAATACACGCCATGTTGACAGGAAGCTCGTGTTTGTTCATACGAAACACACCCCGACAATTTCAAATTTTATGCCCACGAATTCGTATCCGATTCAAACAAAAAACCCCAATTATGTACGAAATCGCAATTAGACCATATAGGATAGGTTTAAACAACACTAAGCGTTATATAATCGATTTTAGGCATAAAATTAATGTTGGGTTTTCAAATTGAAATTTAGGTTTAGAAATTATGATTACTTTTGGAGCGGCGGTAGAAGAGGCGGCGCCAGACTTTCCGCCGGTGAGAGGAAGGTTTTGTCTTCATTTCGGGTTGTGTATGGTGGTCGGTCTTGTGGTGGT